>JAQMYJ010000003.1:24084119-24096755 GCA_030014305.1 Clarias laeviceps | reverse complement strand
TCTCCACATCATTGCATTCAGTTTTTATTCACAATTTGTTTAGTGTCCCAACTTTTTTGGAATCCGGTTTGTAGTTGGTGTGAGAGAAGAGAATGCAGAGGATAGGGTTAGATGGAGGCAGATGATTCACTGTGGAGACCCCTGAAACGGAACAGCCGAAAGAAAAATTTGAGAAGATTTGACAAAATGTATGTGGACATTTGACCATCATCCTTATATGTCTTTTTTTTTTCTATACACATGTTCAGAATGCCTTTGTATACTGTAGCATTAAAAAATTTTCCTTTACTCGAACTAAGCAGCCCGAGCATGACACCGCTTCTGTGCACAAAGCACACTCTGTGAATACATGTTTAGGAGGCAAGCTTGGAGTGAAAGAACTGGAGTGTCCTGCAAAGAGCCCAGACCTCAACCACACTCGAACACCCTTGGAATGAACTGGAAAGCTAAATTTGTTCTGGTGGAAAATCTGGTGGAAAGCCTTCCTGGAAAAGTGGAGGTTACTATAAGAAAATGAGAATTATTGGCGCCCTTAAAAATAATAAGCAATATTCATATTTATGAAGAGTCTCAAATTGTACGGTATCATTCTGTAGGCTGTATGCTCTTTAGGCTGGGGAGACGACATACATTTCACACATTTTAAAAATAAGGGATTACTCCATCGATTGTGTGTGTATGCAGAGATGAAGAGAAGAGTTATTCATAGCATAGAAGTTAGATTTCATAACAAAAATTTAGACATGTCTAACAAAGTTGGAAACTTGTGAGGAGGTTGACAAATTTGCACACCACCCCCATACAGCGAGGAGAAGGAGGTGGTGGTGAAGGAGGGAAAATATGCCTAAAGATCACAGCAGAACTGCAGGGTTTGTTTGATTCTTGTAATGGCTTGTTAGGAATTTGTATGTTATAACAGAGGAGGCACTTCCTGTGAACATCTCACAACATACAGAGGCTGATCTTCACCCTGTTGAAATCATATGTCGATGTCAGATGAGACTAAAGTCAGACATTTTGTTCATGTCTCCCATCATCATGTTTGATAAAAGAGGGAAAAAACCCAACCCAGATTCCCTCACAATTAAATATGAATGTGGATCAGAGACAGTTTTGAGCTGTTTTGGTGGTTCAGGGACTCTTCTGAAGATTGATGGAGTCATGAATTCTGCCAGGTGTCAACAGATTTCAGGCCAAAACCTGTTTGTCTTCGCTGTGAGTTTCAGACTTGGTCATATACAGTATATACGTATTTCCAAAGCAATACAGAAATGGTTAAAGAAACGCAAACGTATTGTTTTGTGATGATCATCTCAAGAAATCTTTTTTCACTTTGTGTTTAATTCTGTTTATATATCTAGTGTGCTTATCTTCATGAAGAGTGGAAATAGCTCGATCGGCTGTAACACTAACACCACCGTCAGGTGAAGTGAATAACATTGATTATCAATTATACAGTAAACTGATGAGAGAATCATGGGCATCCGAGGATCATATGTGCCTGTAGGGACCAAAGGCTGTCTTGTCCAGTCTAATCCTACTGAAAAACCAATGTAGCACAAATTCCTGATGAAAGTCAATGCAGGCCTTGATAGTTGTTAATCCGGCCTCCAAATTCCCCAGATCTTAATCCGACCAAGCGTTCATGGAAAGTGTTGGACAAACAGGTCTGATCCAAAGAGCCGCCACCCTACAACACACAGAACCCAAAAGATCTTCTGCTAACGTCCCTGTGACAGACACCACAGTACGTTCCCAGAGGTCTTGTGGAGTCATGGCCTTTGGGGCCAGAGCTGCCCCAATGATTTAATGTTGTGGCTGATTAGTGTATATTTACACATATTATGTACTAGATGTGCCCGTGATTTTGTAGGCATGGAATTTAATTGATAAGTTTTAAAAAATGTACAGCGCCATCTGTTGAATTTTGGAATGAACTAAAATTTTTAAGTGTTACCATGAAGTGCGCAGAATGAAGGTGTGAGATTGTGTTTATTAAGTACATTTCAGTAAGCGTGTATTAAAAAATGTACAGCGCCATCTGTTGAATTTTCAGATAAACTAGTGATTTTTTCAAGGTTGATTTTTTAAAGATATAAGGGTGTTTGTAATTAAAATTTCAAAGTAGCAGATCTTCTCTTCCCGTGGGCCGATTGCCATGAAACAAAGCCTATATGTTACCTCAAGTTCGGCCAAATACACCTGCAAAAACACAATAAAATTTGTTTAGTAGTTTTTACGTGATGCATGCACAAACAGACAGACAGACTGACAAAAATTCCAAAAACCATCTTGATGTGTTCTATTACTCATCTTACGTCCCAACAAATGATTTTTTTTGATTGATTATCTTCAATGTACAGACACGCCAACTGTACAGTTTTATTATATGTATAAATAGATTTCACAAACACTTTCATATACAGTTGAAGTAAATATTCAAGCATCATTTGTTTAGCCAGGCTGCGGTGTATTGGAGTATGTGGATTGTACTGCAGATTAAATATCTAAAACCTTTTCTTTGAAAGTTGTGGAGTTAAAAAAAGGAGTAATTCCGAGCTGCAAAGATGTCAGTTTATGAATTTTTTAAATAATATTGGATTACATGTGTAAACTACAACAAATTCAAATGCTACCAACAACTGTATGAAATAAACCACAGCAGTCACCTATAATACTGTATATGGGACAATTTAAAGGTAAAGCAGTGCCAGAATGCACCTCGGCTTAGATTCTACTGTACAATTCTGTGTAAAGGCACCGGAACGAAGTGTCATCAGATATAAAATGTAAAGCTCTCTCTCTTTTTTTTCTTTCTTTCTACCCAGGCCACCCATCCTGCCTGCAGTTCACCGTCAACATGACAGCAGCAGTGAGGACTTACCGCTGGCAGTGCATCGAGTGCAAGTCCTGCAGCCTGTGTGGCACCTCTGAGAATGACGTCAGTTACAGTTCACCTGCTCACTTTTAATCCTTTTTTTATTACCTCTTAACACCTCCAGATGGCTTAAGCATATCCAGAATACTGATTATCTTTTTCTCTCTGTGTTTGCAAATTCCTGGCTATAGGATCAGCTTTTATTTTGTGACGACTGTGATCGAGGGTATCATATGTACTGTCTAAGTCCACCTATGTCCGAGCCTCCAGAGGGTATGCATCTCTAAATCTTTCATTACATGATATAGATCAAGAATAGTAAGGATGCATCAATACCATTTTCTTTTACGCGGTTTAAATGATATCTTTAATAGAAAGGGTGAGGCCGGGTGACCTGAGTGCACGGAGCAGTATCAGCTGAGTGTATAGTCACCCATGGCTCAGTGCTCAGTGCTGGCAGAACCGAAGCTCTTACTCGGTTCAGTACCTTTGTATGTGTACAAAGTAATTATAACGATGCTGCTCTGCCCTCGCAGATTAGCTGCCCTCATAGTTTCTATTTAAGACACTAATTAATGCTGTAAGAAGTTACTCGTACATGTGAAATGTGCCCAGATCGCTGTCATTTGTTCAGTACACGTCAATGTACACCAGAGGCACCGGCTGGCGCTTAAACATGCTGTGGCAATGTAGCCTGATTTAGCTTAGCTTGTGCGTTAGCAGGTAAATCAGTAGCCTAGATAAGGGCAAAAGAAAATAACTGAATATTTTTCAAGATTTGAAAAAAAGGAAGAAGCCTATTGGAAGCCGTGAACATTGTTTTCCTTTAAAATGCAAGTATTGTATTTGGTAACATGCAAAAAAAAAAAAGAGACCTTCCACGAGTGGTGATAATAGATGCTAACAGCACTGGTATGTTTAATTATATGTATCACTCGACATCACAGGTTAATTACACTAAGCGTTGGTTGCATCATGGCTGACAGTCCATATGGAATGCAGTACTGAGGAGAGAGCAGCTACCTGCCAAAACCCACATTCAAAACCAGTCATGGAACCACTTTCAGCAAGAAGACACATGTGATAACGCTGGGCCACCTTAAGCAACACTTTGTCTACTTAATAATTCCTTCTAAGTTGTTTCAAATCGGTCCATGTTGTTCTGTGCATAGCTAACATGAGCTACAAAGCTAACTAGTTTCTATCACAAGGCTCAATCCCAAAACTTCCTAGTGCACTAGTTTTCCATTTAACACTATTTGAGAATTAACCCGGGAACCTGGAAGTTAACGGAGCTGGTATTCTAAAGAGGAATAAGTGAAAAATATAAAGAGAAACATAGGATTTACAGGACTGTCCACCACCTCTATAGTTAACTCTCCTCACCTTTTGGCCACATAGTACCGGAAAGAATTTAAAACTACTTCCATCCCTGTTAATTACTGTAGTCGCGGTTAGTTAGTTTCGCCTGGCGCAGCAGGATATTTGTTGGCGGAGCAAAATGACTGTTCAAATCATACTCTGTTGATAATAATTGAGGTTGTGCTGTTGTACGGCTGTGATGCAATTGTTGGCATGATGGCTCAGCCTGAGTACTGATCAGGAGTAGCTTAGTGCTTAGGGCATTGGACTACAGTTCGGAAGGTCCCAGATTCAAATCCCACAACCACCAAGTTGTCCCTGTTGGGCCCTTAAACAAGGCCTTTAATAAAAATGTAAGTTGCTCTGGATAAGGGCGTCTGCTAAATGTAAAATGTCACAGCTGTGCTGATATTCAGCACAACAGCATGACTGTGACTATCACGAGTGTGATATTGGTTAATCGCTTGCTCACTCACACACCGAGTGCATTGCACAGAGACATTAAAAGTAGCCGTTCTATGATATATATTCCTGTTGGCGCCACTGATGTCACTTGTGGTCAGATCTCCTCTGGGAAATGTAAAGAAAATGATTTCCCTGCACCGTAATGTGTAAAGGCTTTTTCTCGTACCAAGCGGTATTTGATGCTCTGATCAGAACATGGTATCAGATCGATATGCGATACTAGTATAGGTATCGATGCATCCCTATTCTATAGACGACTGTTACAACAAAATGTAGATCTGTAAAATGTTTGAAGTGTAAAGATATGCATTGTGACCCGTCCACTACAGGGAGCTGGAGTTGTCACCTGTGTCTGCGGCAACTGAAGGAAAAAGCCTCTGCTTACATCATGCTGAATTAATCTCCATTACACGTTGGGTTGCAGCCACCCAGCCTCTGCCTCCACAGCCTCATCACGACAAACCAACCCAGCAGATTGAAAGAGACGCTCGATTCGCATGAAAGAAACACACGACACCGCATCAGTCCTGCAGGGAATTTGCAACCATCCACTTCCTGGAGAGAACAGGTTCCTTCTTCATTTCTGGTGCACAGCAGACTTGTCTCCTCTTTATTCAGCGATTAAAAAAACAAAGAACAAAAACGCACACACACACATACACATACACACACTTTTCCACGTCTCCCTAATCATTTTCTCCAGCTATACGACTAGGGAGTGATTTCTATTGATGCACACGTTCACTCGGCCGTAGCCTGTCGAGAGGCGCCGAGCGACTCATCACTGAAGAGTCGGTTTTAACGTGTGGCTCAAGAGGGCACTTGAACGGCAAGAGACTCTGAGTGTTCTCGTCGGGGAAAAAAAAAAAAAACGCACAGACTGCCGATGAGGGAAAACGCCATGAGATCTCCCGGTTTCCATAGTCGCTTTCGGATTGTGAAGCACCGCTAATACTATTTTGCAGCTGTCGTGCCGCCCACTCTCTGCAGCCCCACTGTGAGAGGTAGACACCAGCAAAGTTACATGACCAGATTTAGCCACCAGGTCTTTATTCCGAAAAAAAAAAAGAAAAGAGCTCATTACAGCTCGAGAAGAAAGATAGATGAATCGATATGTATTATTCAGCTCCTTTTTTTAAGGCGCACCTTACGGAGCTCAACTTGTCTCGAAATCGAATGTTGATCAAAAGAAATCCGATAGACCCGCAGTCTTAAGAGACATGCTTTTGGATTTGCCTGGGAATACAAGTCTATTTTTAACACACAAACTTCGCAAGTGTTGTTTGCTTTTTGAACGGATACCCTTTAAGCTCAAGGAGGTCTGAGGTGCATGCCGTTCAGCTTGGGTGGTATTACTCTACGTCAAAAAAAAAAAAAAAAAAAAAGATCAAACTTTCTGCTGTCGTCTATCCTGACTCCCCCTCCCCCCCTGCTGTGTTTTTTTTTTCTTTTTTCTTTTTGAAAAAGCCAATATAAAATATTCTCTCTGTGTGTTCGTCAGGGTGTATAGTAACGATTTATGTCTAGCCTTGTTTTAAAAACAGGGCTTTAATGTTTGTTCCTTTTTTTTAATTTTTTTTAATATATATAATAATTACTTTGGATGCATGTTGTGATACTGTTTTAAAAATGAAACTTTTAAGAAGGGATGGGAAAAAAGACCCCTACGAAAGCACACTTAATTCGCAATAATGTGTTCGTGACCCTCTTCGGGGGGGCGTTGCGTCCGTGTGTGTATGTATGTACTGTATGTGCGACACTTTTTGTGGAAACCCGGCATCGTGTTGGAAAGGTCGTAAGGGTTCGGGGAGCTCGAGCTTCACCGTGACGGCACCGTATTTCCTTTCACTTCTTTTTTTCCCTCTTTTTACTATTTTCTGGACAAATTGAAAGTGAGTACAGAGACAAACTATAGCGTTTTTTTTTTTTTTTTTTTTTTTGTACAATGAGCTTTTTATTATCTGTAAGTCAGCTTTGTGTTCTGGGACTTTGTAATTGCAGTGTGCTTTAAATGAAAAAGAAAAAAAATACAAAAAAAAAAAAAACAACAACAACCCAGTAGAGTGTTCCTGGGATGCCAGCATGTGTATGTGACTTTGTGCTGAGGCGATTTTGAACCCAAAGTCCCGTCCATCTGTGGCCTACCTGAAAGAACTGTCTGCTTTATTTTTGATTTGTTTCAGCCCACAAGCTTTAAGTTGGGAGACACTTGCTGTACATAAACTTTTGCTCTCTTATTTTTCTGAATGGAACGTACTTGCCATATGACTCCTGGAAAAAAAAATGTTATGACTTCATATACTGTACATTAAAATGTGAAAACGAAGCTTCCTGAAAAAAAAAAAAAAAATCAAATCTGTCGGGTCATTTCTATTTTTGTATTTACCAAAACGGTGGTTTTAACCATTAGACGATCATTGCTTACTTAAAAAAAAAACAAAAAAAAATATAGAAATGTTTCTTGTTTAGCTCGAGCTTTTCTCCATCAGTATTACAACTTTTTTTTTTAGTGTTACAATATTTTGAGTACTTGAGTACCTTTGAGGAACTAATTTGCACTGAGTGTCATTCTTTTTTGCCTTGACAACAAAAGCAATGAAAACACAGCCAAACTTTTGCATGTTGCGATGCCTTAGTTTACAGCAGAACTACAAACCGAATGTCGGTTATCGCCCCCTTTTACAGAATCCACGCTATACACTCAGGCCTCGTCCTCATGCATAGGGAAGTTTTTGAAAAGGTTTCTTTCTCTCTCTTCTTTTATTTTTATTTTTATTTTATTTTGAAATGCTGACGTCAACCTCAGCATCGTCCACCTCTGTGGTTTTGCTTGTGCTATAACTGCGCGACTGCACGACTGCTGACCAGGTGGTTACCTTGTGGTCTGTAATTTCTTATTTCATAATGTGTTTGGAATTTCATTTCAGATTGCTTTATTATCAAACGCTTGTGCAAAGTCAACACGTATTCATACGCTTTCATGTTTGACATGATTTTCGATATTAACGATATTCATGAAGTGCTCGATGTAACATTTTATGACAAACTATGGCCTTGAACAGGAACAGATTTAGATTTAGATTTTTTTTAAAGAAAGAAACTGCTTTTATAGTTAGTTTTTTTTAAACATTTTTTAATATCACGCTTATACATGTGGACGTGGCCTCAGGAATTGATCAGAAAGGACGAGAACGCAGTTCCCTGCTTGAACTCTAAAGTAAAATAGTGAAAATGTATTTCGCCCTGTGGCTGATGCCTTAGTGAGGGGGTCTGTCGTTAGTGTGTTGGCCTTTACAGTGGAGGTTGGTCATGTGATCTGATTGTATTCTTATTCTTGAATGAAGTAACGTGTGTTTGAGTGAGTAAATGTACAGTAGAAGGTGTTTATCAGGCCGCGTGAGTCGAAGTTCGACAAAAACTTACTCTAGATTTAAGATTTTCTTAAGACTGCAAAATGTCGGGCTACAAAAGATCTGAATTACATACAGTATTTTTAAATTGGTAAAGCATAAATATAGTCTCTCTCTCTCTCTCACACACACACACATACACACTCTTGCCTCTCACTCTTACACAAACATGATCAGCCTTTTGTACGGTTCCACATCTCAGGTGTGGCCAGCCAAATACAGAGGCTTTTTTTTTTTTATACCACGCTGACATGTTTCTTTGCCAGAGAGGGTGAATTAATTGATTCATTTCATGTCAATGTTCAGAACATAAATAATAAACACCAAGGAGAAAAGGAATGAGCTTAAGCTCAGGCTACTGTCATTTATTATTTAATTAGTCCTCTTTAATCAGTTGATTTTTGCCTTAATGATTTGAAACTGAAATAGTTGGCACGCATGCCACTTCTGTCACATGCTACACTTTTTTAAATCATACAGTCCCTTTTTTTTTTTATTTATGGCATTTTGAAAAATATGTCTGCTGTTATTTATTTATTTATTTATTTATTTCCAGAATGAAG
Source organism: Clarias laeviceps (assembly GCA_030014305.1). Taxonomy (NCBI): domain Eukaryota; kingdom Metazoa; phylum Chordata; class Actinopteri; order Siluriformes; family Clariidae; genus Clarias; species Clarias laeviceps. Next base: position 24,088,077 of record JAQMYJ010000003.1, on the reverse strand, counting down.
CTTATGGATGCGAAAATTCTAAAGAAATCTCAGTTTGTACAGTTATGTATCAGCTGTATTGTACACTCATTTGACAGACAAATACTGTATATCTGTATGAATTAGTACATTTAAAATGTGCACTATACAGAAGTGAAGATATCAAACTGTACTTTTCCTTGTTGCTGGGTAGGAGCTACCAAAATGACATCTTTTGTACCTTTAGAAATAGACATAGAAAAAAAAAAGATCACCAATGAAGCTTTAAAGCTTTAGTCTTATTCCTCATCCATCTCTGAAGATTCATACAAAAAGATGGTACAAAAGATGGTTCTAGCCCAGGGACAAGGACACATCGCTACTGATATTTTTTTTATTTCTGTAAGAGTGCTCTGGAATGTATTCAAGTATAAACCATTTATTTATTTATTATGTTTTTTTTCTTTCTTTTATATTTAAGTTATATTTTGCTTTGTGAATGCCCCCATTCCTGGACATACTACACTACAGTATATCCAAAAATCCTCACACCACAACCCCAGCAGTCCCCAATATCTCACTTTCCAACACACACTCAGACATGCACCAAAATCAGATCATTACCTTGGGCTCAATCTCACACCATATATGTCTCTGGCTGACTGGAATCATCATGTGGTGACTCGTGTGTGTGTGTGTATGCCGAAGCATGATTGGAGACCACAAGCCAATTACCACATCCAGCAGACAAGCTCTGACTCCCAGCCAATAGGAGCAAAGCTAGGCCCGAGGCGGTTGCCATGGTAACTCGGCGGGCCTGCTTGCATGGTGGATGATGCCGGGGTGATAGATTACTGTAAGTGGATGGGGCGTGTGGAGGGAGGGTGAGGGTAGTCATGCATAAATATAATGTATGAATAAATTTGGAATGCATTTAGTTATTTAGTTTATATATATATATATATATAGTTTAAGGAGGCTCTAGTTGAGACTTTTTTGTTCACGCACACAGTTCCTGCATTGGGGCAAGTCTTAAAAAAATCTCAGCAGGGTGTTTTGGCACATCTTTTTTTTATTTTTTTTTTTAGGTGAACCACATTCTCCTAGTAAGACGAGAAATGCAGAATTGCAATCAGCATTGGTTTTTCACTCTAAGGAACAGCAAGAACATAAAATTCTCATGAATTCTAATGATGGAATTCTTGATCTAGAAACTAACTTATATCTGTATTTGTCCCTTTAAATGTCCATGCATTAAAATGCATTAAATGTAAAATGTGAATGCATGGAAAAAAGTGTTAAAAAAACGAAAAAAAAAAACGTAGAATGTTAAAAACTAGAAGTTATGAGCAATTTGTTTAATTAGAAGAAGAAGAAAACAACAAGAATTTTATTTATAATTATTACATTAAGGTATTCCTTTTCTTCTGCTTCTTCTTATTATTATATTGCTATTAATTTTTCAGTGAGTACGGGAAAATTTATATATGAAGTTACAAGAGCATTTGTCTTTTCAAAAGTCTATATATAAAAAATTCATAATAAAAAAAAAAATAGTTAAAAAAGGGACAGAAGAAAAAAACTGTTTTGGCAAACTAAAAGTTATGTGCAATTTGTTTCATTAACTAACAAGACTAACGCCATATAATAATAATAACAATAATAATAATAATAATAATAATAATACAAGAATTTAATTTATATGGATTACATTAAGTATTATTATTATTCCATAAATACAGGAAAATGTTTTCATGTAGAGTGTGGAATTTCAATTATTTTTTACAAAAAGCTGCTGTCTGCGATTCGGCCACTTCTTTCTTTTCATTACTTTATTATTTACTGTAATTCGTTTTTTTTCCTACTCTAAAATGTTTCTTGAACTGAAATCAGTCCCAGATTGTAATGTGTTCTTCCTGAAAAGTCCTATCCAAATTCGTCTACTCTCCTGCCACCTAGTGGTCATCAAATGCCATGAAACATTAATATTGTTAGACTTGAAAACATCTGAGGTATTGCCTAATTTTGGGAAAACCGGAATAGTTTTGGGAAACTATTCCGCAGGAATAAATAAATAAAGCATAATAATGATGAGCGAAAAATATTTCATTTGGGTCTGAAAAGAATGGAATGTGCTTTAGTCAAAGCGTACTTTTGGTTAGCCATGACTCAATCCCAAGACTTCTCACAAAATAATTAGCACGTCATGTGCTAAAACATGATTAAGTCAGTTAAACATCATATTTTGCATATTTTATCCACATCATATCTCCAGCGTAGGTTAGTCTGCTGCTCCGACTCTTCGTAATCTCTTAAAGGAATTAGAAATGATTTGTATCGTTATCTTTAAAAGCCTAGTCATATAATGTTTATTTTTTACACATTACATCTCATACAGTGATGTACATTACAAGTGTACACTAACACACACACTCACACACACTTGTGTTTATTGCATTTTAGTGAACTTCCTATAAAATTTACTTTCACAGGTGCTTCTACAGTTGGATTCATTCACACCAGTCCCTCTTTATAAAGGTCACACAAAGCTGACTACATTAGGATACACAGGGGTTTTAACAGTCACACAGCAGCTCAACAAACTATCCATACAAAATCCATATGGAACCAGTGGCACTGAGCCTGCATTGATAGTGCACTAGCAGCCTGAGTCACTTGGGACACCGGTATGGATTTTGGTTGTGTTAGTGATGGGGCATTTTGGTGATGGGCTTAAATTAGCTAAACAAAGTGCGGACGGTGCCAATTAACCTGCCCCGCCCCCACCCCCCATCCCCACACCCACCCCCCAAACAACCCAAACCCAACAAAAGTTCCTGCTCCTGAAGCAACTTTAACTGGTGGCCCTGAACAGTCATTAAGAACTATGATGTCAGTCTCCATAAAGACAAAGCTGCAATGGGGGCAATGGGAGGACCAACGGCCACGGTTGGGCCAGAGAAGAGAATAATGACCACATAAGTAATATGACATCATCAACCAAGCAAAGAGGCAGAACAACATCATGGCTGGAATGGAGCAAAAACACCCCCCCTGAGGTCAGGAGGCAGCAGGTGGACTTGAGGTGGAGTGACGTCCTTATCCCTAAGGCCAGGAGGTGGGGTGAGGTCATCTCTGAAGCCAAGAGATGGAGAGAACATGATGTTATAAAAGCCATGAGGTGGAATGAGCACGATATCATTGGAGCCAGGAGGCAGGGAGAGGATGACACCATCAATGCTGAGTAGTGGGTAGAACATAATGTCATTGAAGCAGAGTGAGTGCGATATTCTTGAAGACAAGCGGCAGGGCGGGCACAGCATCGTTCGATGACAGGATAGCGTGGTTAGGGAAAGTCATCACCTTCACAAGAAGGTAAAATGGGAGGACAAAGATGTCTTAGCCTCAGCAGGTAAGGCTCCTTCATTGTTCTCAGGTTGGAGCTTGGTAGGCCTATTTGTCGGCCTCTGATTGGATAATCACTGGGTAGAGCCCCTTTATAGACCTCCTTTTTTCCCAGCTTTTCCTTCCTTGATGGTGCAGACAAGCAGACAATCCCCCAGAGAAAGTGCAAGGAGTGAGTTGCAAATGATCTCAGGTAATGTAATTTGACAATTTCCACAAGGTCACTAAGGTTCCGGTGTCCCTGGACAACCAGGCCTTCTGCCGGTACGTGTGCTGGACTGGTCAGCCAAGACAAAATAAACACAGTGCAGTGTGATACAAGCTTTTCTGGTAAAAATGGCATTGTAATATACTGTGCAAGAGTCTTATCATTTCCACGTATTAGTATTCTGTCTGAGGTTCAATGCAATTGTAAGATAAAAGGCATTTTAATAAAGATTGAAAGCATCCACAACCAAAACACAGCTCACTAAATTAATGAACAGGCCACGAGTAGGTGATGTATTAACTATAAGTTCGATTGATACCAATTCGGATGTATCTTGCTGAGGAATCCTTCCATGGTACAGCCATTTGTTGCCATGGCAAATAATCC
>JAQMYJ010000003.1:24068126-24084019 GCA_030014305.1 Clarias laeviceps | reverse complement strand
AATATTAAATGTATATACACTTTAAAGGTATAATTCGTATCTCTGGTGGTCCTTACCTACTTTTCTGTTAACGGCTAATTACTGTTTTAAACAATAGTAGGTGGTTTGTTACAGTGGCGCCCAACGTGGGGCCATCAGAGTTTATATATTGTGTGTTTTTTACATTAATATACTGTTGTTGTTAGCTGTTACCTAGCTAGCCATCTCTCATACCACTCCGCAATACACTCACTCAAAGGCTTGGTTAATCAAACAGTTTATTCGAAGTGAATTGGAGCGAATTATGGCAGAGTCCGATGCCCAAGCTGAGGAAGGGCTGGTAGCTCATGACTTCACTGTAGGCCCCTTTGTGACCAGACACGAGCCCATTCAAGACGAGGGCCCCCAAGGTGACGATAGCGTGGAGCAACCGCTCACTGATGAACAGCTGCTGCCACCTCCTCCACCCATTGATGCCGAAGACGACCAAAGTCTTGTTTCCATGGTGCTAGCAGCCCGCCTCGGTCAGATAGAGATGGCTCTGCAGGCGCTGGAAGACAAGCTCACCCGGTGAATGGATGAGCTGTCGGATCGGGTGGGTGAGCTGCAACGCATCCACAACACCGAGGTATTAAACTACCAACATAATTTGGAGAATGCCCAGGTGCAGATGCCGCAACTGTGTCAGACAGTGAAAAAGCAGTGTGAGGAGCAGTTGAACAACGTAGGCCATTCCATGGTGGAGTGCATGAAGAGGCGAGACTCACAGTTTAAAGCCATGATGGGTGCGCAACCGGTCGCTACCTCCACTCCTCATCCTCCCTCTTCTAATAGCTGCTCACACCCTCCTACTTTCAAGCCACCTGTCTCCCTTTATATAGCCAATCCATTGCCCCAAGTGTCTGATATCACCAACTCAGCCATCTCCAGCCTGGTAAGCGACGCCTCCCTGTCAGAAGAACACAAATATCAGTTGCGGGAGCTATAGATGTGTGACCCACCACATCTACACCACCGATGAAAGACCAGTCAGAAAGAGGGCTTAACCTGTCCCTGTCCACAGGAAGCAGGTTGTGGAGGAGGAGGTCGCCAAAATGCTGGCAGCAGTGATCATCAGACCATCTACCTCGCCATGGGCTTCCCCCGTCATTCTAGTGGGTAAAAAGGATGATGGGACCTGTTTTTGTGTGGACTTTAGGGCTTTTAACAGCAAAACACCACTGTACTATGCCCCAGGTCCACGAAATCTTGGAGGCGCTCTACGGGGCTACGGTGTTTAGCTCATTAGATCTACGAAGTGGGTATTGGCAGGTGGAGATGCATCCAGACAGCATTCCTAAAACAGCGTTCGTCACAAAGAACAACCAATACGAGTTTCTCCGTCTTCCCTTTGGCCTGAAGAATGCAGGAGCAACTTTTCAGAGACTTATGACCTCTCTTTTGGCAGGAGCCATCGGAAAGTATTGCTTTGTTTACATTGACAACATCGTTGTTTACTCAAAGGATACCACTTCTCACCTTAACCACCTCCGACAGGTATTCACGCTCCTTGAAGCTGCTGGTCTCATCCTCAACCTAAAAAAATGCAACCTCTGCCAGTCATCCCTCTCCTTTCCAGGACACATTATATCAGCTGAAGGCATAAAAACTAAAGAAGCCAAGGTAGCAGCGATACAGATTCCTGGGTGTTGGTGTGTGTATCAGCTGTTCCCCAGGATTAGATACGTCAGCGGCTGAGTGCACGCGGGACCGAGTCTTCGGCTGCGACTGCGCCGCCATTAAAGGGACGCCGCTCGCGGATGACATTGGGCACGGAGCGGGACATTCTCTGGTTTCGTCCTTTTTATATATATATGGACTTGTGTTGGAGAGAGAAAGGACTCTCATAGTTCAACAAAGTAACGGACAGTGTGAATGAGGCATGCGAGGCGGGTGTGTGAATGATGTGAACAGCACAAATATTAAATGTATATACACTTTAAAGGTATAATTCGTATCTCTGGTGGTCCTTACCTACCTTTCTGAACGGCTAATTACTGTTTTAAACAATAGTAGGCGGTTTGTTACAACTCCCCACCCTGGAGATATGTTCATCATTTATATGGTAGTTACTTAAGGGGTCAGATTGCCAGCTCGATTATCATTCACACACACACACACACACACACACACACACACACACTACAGGAAATTTGGTCTAACCTGCATGTCTATGGATTGTTGGGGGAAACTGTACCTCAAGGAAACCCACAAAGTACGGGGAGAGCATGCAAACTCCATGCCCACAGAGCCTAAAGCAAGAATCAAACCCAACACTGGAGGTGCAAGACGACAGTGCTAACCACTAACCATTCCTATATACTGTACATTATATGTAGTGGATGTAATGTGAGATTTTCTGTTGCTGTTTGTTAGTGTGTCTGACAGGCAAGAGAGAATGCAGGAGAATCAATGAAAGACATAGTGTAATCACTAGAATGTGTATATCTCCATATCTCTCTTTGGTTCGGGTTTAGACTTCATCACTGTGTGCTTTAATCAACTGCTAATAAATCATGGCTAGATGAGAAGAATTTATGATAAATATAGTTTACATCAGTCAGCCATTGAAGAGAGGACCAGCAAAGAATATGAAATAATAGCAATTCACATCACGTTGTCAAGGACAAACTGAGAGAGTGAAAGAGAGAGAAAAAAATATATTGAAATTCGTTTCCTAGGTTCAGTGTTACCAAACTACACATCACATCAATCATGCCTCACCATCCATTAGACCAAATCCTAATCTTTTCACCCTTTAGACCCATCCATGTGTAAAACCATGATTTTCACCAGAAAAATGCAAAGGTCCCTGGAGACACACTTGAGCACCCATACACCTGGTTGAAAGCAATGGAAGAGCTGCTGCACTGAGTTACTAATGGCTGCTGATGTTCCTGAGTGGCCCCCTGAAGGTGAAGGGAGGAGGATATGGGGTGAGGGGCTGATGCATGACGATGCAGCCTGCCACACTGGCCCTTTTTCATCACAGCTCCCAGGCCCAATCGATGTAAGCACTAAGTCTCAGTGCCGATTGCCATGTGGATATTGATCATTTATTATTTAATCAAAGTGGGCGTTGGGGGTGGGGGGTGGAGGCAAGTCAGAGATGCAGAGGCTGTGGTTCTCCTGTAACAGTACACAAACAGCTAATGGACTTAATCAGTGCTAATGAGGCCACACATTAGCCTATGATCTAAGAGAATGACTTGCTCACTGCAAGAGGGCTTCACTTATTTACTTGTTTTTTCACTGCTAGTCTATCATAGTAGAAGACTGTTGGCAGCTAAATAAATGTCCAAAACTGTAATAAGCTGCAAAAATCAACTGATCAAACAAACAAAAAACAATCTACAATATTTATTTGTTTGCCTTCACGCTGTCTTAATTTCATTACTGGCACAGTTGTTTTGTTCCCATAATACTGCATTTCATTTACAGCATAATAAAATACTGCAAAATAAATGGAATATTTTAAACCAATTTTACCACTGCTAAATATTCTCATGCCACTTTAATATTTTAATATCCCATAGCCATTTATTTTATTGTATGCATTAATGTGAGGTGAGGAATACCTCTCCTGCATGTGTGTGTATGTGTTTTTGTGTGTGTGTGTGTGTGTGTGTGTGTGTGTGTGTGCATTTTCTGTGTTTGTTGGGAATTGTTGACCATGCTCCAGTGTTCCTGCAGAGAAGAGAGGGTGTAGTGCGTCACCTTGTCTCTTTCTTCTCAGAAGCCCCAGAGGGACAGGGCATATGGCTGTCCTGCTCTCCCCGCTGTCCCACCCGCCCTCTGTCTTACTCACATACTGTCACATCTCATTTGGCCTGCCCTTGCCCTGCCTCATGCTTCATATCCCAAGATCCTGTGAGGGTTAAAGAACCAATGCACCTTTTTTTTCCCTTTATTTAAATGTGTATGCATATAAGTATGGTGCTGATATTTTCATATGGTGGCTTTAAATGTTCTTAGCTCTGCTCAGTATTTTCCTCCCCCACTCATATTCTTCTTACCAGGCCTAGGGGGCTTTTTTTTTTTTAACTCTGGGGAACTACATATTTCAAAGATTTCGACCTAGTTTTCTTTCACAGTCTTTACCCGGTCTGCTCTTTAGCTATGATTGCTTGTTTGGATATGAACATTTCAGTATCTTCTAGGCAAAGGACCCTTTACCCTTTCCTCTCTTCATCTCCACACTGTCTCTGGACAGTGTCACTCTGGGCGGCAGGCCTTGTCCTATTGCATGTAAAACCCTGCATCATTATAAAGGGTCAAACACCATTCCATCAATTCTGGCCTTATCCCAGGGGATGTTCCCTACTGGTGGGCTATTCCTGGCATCCAATAAAGCTAAGCAACATGTCATGTGCTTTAGGGAGTGTTTATTCGGTTTGGCAGTGCAGTTCAGTTTTATGCCTGTTTTCAGCTAGTCAATCATTTGGCATACCCTCTTCTCCCATTTGTTCCAAAGGTAAAGGTTATCGGCTCAATGTTGACTAGAGTGTGAGATTCAGGGACACTAAGACATTAAATGAAGATAGGAATTAAAGAAACTCAAATGCCTGGTAAAACATGAACATGAAATGCAGTGATATTACACACATGTATACTGTATAGTATATAATACTCAAGCTGTCCCACTGGCTTCTGATGACAATTGTCCCAGTAATTCTCTGTTAAATTCTCTGTTAAATTTGAGTCAGGTGATTTTTATGCCTTTGACCATGACAGTTCATAACGTGGTTGAATTTGGACACTTGTAAGTAAGTTCAACAATGATGGTGACTTTCAATTAGACTGCTGTATTCAAAGAGGAATTGTCTGTCTTCAGTGTCACAATTCTCCTTGTACCTGTAATTAGGTGAAGCTTTGAGCAGCTGCTGACCTTTTACTGGTAAATGTAAGTAGATCCCTATGAGAAGAGAGATTTTTGAGAATCTAATACTAATGAAAGCAGTATAAATGGGATTGGAACACTGTACTGCATATTGTAGCATAAAAACTATATATGTATATTTATTTCTGGCCAATTTGGGTCAAATGACAATGAGAAAGTTCATGCATAGTTTGTTTGTGTGTGCATGTTGCAGACCAAGATGGCAACACATGCAACTTGAAGGTCATTGTTTTACCAGGTTTTGCAAATTAGAGATTTTCTCTCTAGTATTTCTTTAAACAAATTCTCATGAAGTGAAGCAGAACGAGAGGAATCCAACACTGCATGAAAAGAGGTGCATCGGTACTAGGAAACACCTGTATACACCACTGATTTTCGGAAGTACCACTGAGCATATACATCAAATTCCACCAAGCTAGGATACTTCAGGATTGATACCAATTCTGATTTATCTTGTTGAGGAATCCTTCCATTTGTTGCCATGGCAAATAATCCACTCAAGGATTTTGTCAGGAGACATTCACAGCTGAAGCTCTATTTGCAATTTACACCTGCTCTTCCCTATTGTTTTTTTTTATCTCCACATTGATTGGTTGTTGTTTAAAAAAAAAAAAAAAACACTAATAAATATACAAAGAAGAGTAAGAATAAGGGGAAAACAGAAAATATGGAAAAAATGAACAAATGAGCATTTTTGAAAGTGCAATTAAATTAAAAGTAATACTAAAACAAACATGCACCTGTGATTGTTAGATGTTCAAAATGAATGTCATTCTAGCTTGGTCCCATTAGATATTACACGCTGATGGCATGGCATGCAGTGGCATCCTCCTCATCAGACATCAGCTCCAGCATTGCAGTCTGCCACAGTTCTCTCTCTGCATCTGTTTGAACGACCCTACACCTGGACTCCAGCAACTGCAAAACACACCATACGTTAACCCTTAAAAACACTCCGAGATGTACCGAACTTAATATATAGATGAATTTGTACATTTACTTATCGTTGCCTGTTTTTAGCCCCTGCCTTAAAGGAATCTATTAGCTGAGACTTTCCTGGCCGAGACAAAGAGTATTTCCTCTCTATTTCCTCTCATCCCCAATGTCTCATAGTCCTGTAACATGCTGGATAAAAAAAATCAGATAAGTGACAGAAACAATTCACATTATTAGAGGGGAAAAAATAAAGGGACATGAAAATAATTACAATAACAATTTCTTTTACACTCTTTTACACCCTTTATACACTCAGGGTTTGCATCTGCAAAGTCATCTTTAATTCCTCCAGCAGATATGTCATCACTGCCTGATTATGAAGTAAACTTATTATGTGTGGAAAGAGAGTAGTGTCATTAATTACATTTAAAATGATTATGTAAAACCATACATATAGCATGTAAAGAAACATTCTTACCCAGTTTGTGGATTGTATTTATGTGGGTTGTTTTCTGAATTATGGAGGCTCCTTACAGCTTCCTGTAACGTTTAATTAAAAACACTTTAATACATACATTTTTAAACAACACTGTATAATTCAGATGTGACAAACTGTTACATAACCTGGACAACTACAACAATGCAAGTAACAAAAAGTAGTTGTGTAGCCAAGTGCTTAGGCTAACTTGGCAAGGTATAATTTACTACTATATTTTCAACTTACCGCAATGCCCATGTTATGCGCCCTCTTTTATGCACATGGCTTGAGAGAAGAGCAGTGTGTGCAGCTTGCTTCTCTTTCAAACCCTCAAGTTGAAGAGACAAAGGCACACCATGGCTAATCCCCCTACCCGGCTATTATAATAAGGACAGCACCTCTTCTACAAAAACTCATTAACGTACAAAAGGCCTTTACACCTCACAGCCATCACCTCTCACTGCTAGCTGTGAGGATTCCTAGAAACTTTCACCGATTCCCGTATACATCCACATACATGAGGTATCTGGTCGTTTCACAAAATTTCCTTTCGCATGCGACCTTTCCAAACTCTCTGCCTCATACATCTGGCAAACGTAAAGTTTAGCGGAGATTTCCCATACCCATATTTGTCCGGATACAGCTCTTTAAATTTGAAAGAAACTGTAATTTCCAACAAAATTAATTGTCATTAATAATTTCCACACTAATCAACAAATCTAATTAATCAATATCACAGGAGCAACTTGGTTTCCCTGATTATCTGCCTGGCTTTGATTTGCCTGTATGTAAAATAATACTATGTTCAGTAAAATAGCACTCTTGCTCATGCGGTACTCCAGTATTAGAACAGTTGCCTGCTTCTGGTTGGAGATCTCGTCGCATGGAGGCTCTGTGTGCTTTGGTTTCCTTTGAGGCGTGTGGTGACTGGAGACGCTTCCACTTGACCATGAAGACCTCGATCGATACAGACAGCTGTTCTTTAATGAGGACTTGTGACTGCTGTTATTTAATGGGTTAGGACTTTCCTACATACAAGAGTGATATTTTCCTACAGTTTTGTACCTGAGCCTTTACTAACGAACTGGACTCCATGTTAACTTAAACACATCTTCTGTTATATTGTACTTCGATCCAACTAACACACAGTAGGACCGAAAAACAATTCCTGCTCAAGGAGGACGGGTTCCTTGTTGAGTCTCACAAGGTTTCTTCCTTTCAACATTTCAGGGAGTTTTTCCTTGCAAACCGTCACCCTTGAGTTGCTCATCAGGGAAAATCTGATCATTCTGATTCATACATCTTTTCTCACACATAGTGAAGAGAAGCACATAGTCCTTCTTTGAACGGTTGCTTTCCTTGTAACAAATTGCAACAATAAAGGCTGCCCCTTAATGCTCTTTATATCAAGCTCAAAACACTAATGTAGAGCCGATTTATAGCATATACAAAAGTCATTAAGTGACCTGGGTCATGTGTCTGGGTACCGACTTCCTGTTCATTAGGTCAGATTCATGCTCTTACAGGACTTCTCTAATTGGGAAGTCTACTGCAGCCATTATTCTGAGAAAACAAACAAAAAAACTCATACATGCAAACACATTATTAAACCAGATAACTTTAACAAGCATTATTCTGTCAAATCTGTCACCTGGTGTTTCATAAAAACCTTCAACTGCACTGACGTTCTGCCAGGGTAGATGACAAAAGCATCCAGAGCAACAGCGACTCTGTGGATTTCTCTCGATACGTCTTTTTTTTTTTTTTTTACCTTGATCATTTGCATCAACTGCAGCATACTGTTAGCAGGTGCAGTTTTTTGGGTTAAAAAAAAGCAAAACCTCAGTGTTATAGCCAGTGCATGACTTCTGGGTTGGAATATTGAATGTGAGGCTCAAGGAGGTGACACAGATGCAGAATCCTGTTTTTTTCGAGGATGTGCATGTTTTCTATAAAATCAGTCAGAAAACCTGACTATGTGCTGAGCATGCCAGAGAGATCCTTTCACAATACGAGCGCTGGGCTCCACAGGATCCTCAAGGAAATGTTAGCCGTGTAGAGAAAGTTGCCATGGTGATCGAAGCAACTGAAAGGATTCGGTTTTGCAATCTGTTTTATGAGGTACTCCTCGGGACAGAGGTAAGAACTGAACAAAACATGCTGGAAAAACAAACAGATCGCAGGTGAACGTGACCAAGGTGTACCAAGCTCAAAACAGTGAGTCGACTCCTGGAATATGCACGAGTCACGATCTAACATGGTCCAACCTAGATCTATCTGGTCTATTCTAATCTATTCTATTCTTTTTTCAGTAAATCATCTTCTGTACCACTTATCCCACATACAGGGTCATGGGGAAGCCTATCCCAGGAGTCTTTGGGCCACTAGACGGGATACAACCTGGACAGGGTGACGGTCCATCGCAGTGCACTCACACACACGCACTATGAGCAATTTGGGAATGCCAGTTAACCTAATCGGCAAGTCTTTGGACTTTGGGAGGAAACCAGAGCACACAGAGGAAACCCACCAAGCACGGGAAGAACATGCAAACTCAGGAGTGTGAATTGAACTTACGAACCTGGAGGTGTGAGGCCACAGTGCTAACCACTACACCACCTGGCCAACCTCTATCCTATTCTCTTTAAGTCTATTCTACAGTATTCTATTGCAGTATGACATCACCTATTGGATCAATTGCAACATCTAATCAGTTCATAGTAATTATATATCAATCCTAAAAACATTTAACCTTTTGTAGCACACAATCCCTAAACCTGCAAAAAAAACATACCCAGGCAAAAGTTGTAGTGTTTACATAACCAGAAAACAAGTGTAGCCAATGATTTACTACTACATACAAGGAATATAATTAACACTCCATGGACACTCTGTTTGTTTTATCACGTTCCCTCTCTTTGTTTCTATGAATTCTTTTTCTTTTTCTTTATTCCTTATATGGCAAAACTCCATGTGGTTCACCGTGGAATGTTTATAGACTGTATAAATGGCTCGTGATCTACAGTATGTATGCATGTATATCTCATGCACTGCTCATGAAGCCTGCAGGGTGGTTGCTGATAGGATCACGTATTTACAGTGAATACTTTGAGTTTACTCAGGGCGTTGATGGGTTTAGTCCTATATACCTCCATAAACCTGAGAACTTTTGACCTTCCATGGTGTGTGTTTGCCTCTCTTACTGAAACAAAGTGTGTGGACAGAACTAGCGGGTCATTCATAATAAAAAGTTTAATCTCAACATGGTTCAGTTAGATTCATGATACGGGCATAATGATTTCACTTTGAATACTCTGAACAAATTTTAAATAAGGAACATGTCTGTCTCGAATTATTTTAGTTCAATATTGTACAAAATGTAATACAAGCTGTACAAACTGTACATAGACTGAAGTAATAAATTATGAATTGAATAATAAGAAGCTGTGAAAAGCCTGCATAGATTTGACCAGGGTTATTATTATTATTATTAATTACATTAATTTCAGGCTTTGTTGTGTCCAGTTCATGTATGAAAATGATTCCTCGTGTTCCCTGGAATATGCCTCCTGCCATCAGAGAAAAAAAAACTCCATAGATGTGATAACCTGGTCATTCAGTACATTCAGGTCGTCAGCTGACTTTATTTTATTGCCACATGACTTTGCTGAGCCTAGACCTGAGCAACTGAAGCAACACCAGATCATATTCACTATTAATTATTGTTGTGGTTTCTACTGTTTTTGTTCTACTGTTTTTTCTACATTTGTCAGCTCCAATCTTTACAGGTTTTAATAATACATTAGACAGTTAGGGTTAAAGGAATCCAGCTGAAACATATTAGTCCCTGCAGTAATTATCCAATCCAAGGCTCTTGAGACTGTGCATATTTAAAGATACACTCTCTGGCAACTTCATTAAAAAAACTCATGACATTGTCATTGTGAGAAATACTTGGCTAGCAAGGATTTAGTCATTTATTCTTTTATTCATTCATAATCTGTACCGCGTATCCTGTATGCATGGCTTTTGACTGTGGGAGGAAACTGAAGTACCCAGAGGAAACCCATGAGCACGAGGAGAACATCCATGCATACAGACCCTGAGTCGGGAATCGAACCCACGCCTCACCCACCCTCGACCCCCCTCGATATAACAAAATATAAGATTAAATATATTTGTGATACTATTTAAAATGTATTATACTGTATATTATGACCATTTTGTCCAGAGTTTAGATGTTATTTTTTTCAGCCTAAAAACTTACCCCAAACAAAACACAGATAAAACGCAGAGACACATTATCTTTTAAGTACTTCACTTGTACTGTATGCTATAGTTCACATTTAGTTTTCTGAACGTTCAAAGTTTTTTCCTTAAAAAGTTCTGCTGGGAGTGACATGTGGTCCGGCTGGTGTAGCCGTTTCCAAACATAGTGCACTGGGAAAGCTGCACATGGCAGAATATTTGTATAACCTTAATGGTCCTGATATGCTTATCAGAAAGTGTCTTTGATCGCATCCCATGCTTTATTCGAATACGTTTTCAACTGATCCACACCGGGTTTATTATCTTCAGTTGTTACCGGAACGCTTAGTTCCTCAATATTTTAAACAAACAATGTTTTTTTTTTTTTTTTTATATATTTTTTTTAGATCTACGATATTCCTACAGTGTAGTATAACATTACTGTTTTATTTATTTACCCACACCTACACCCAAATGTTTGCTCCTTTCTCTTGCCAAAACATTGATAATGTTAAAAAGAACGCGAAAAATTGTAGATATGAGGCTTTATATAAGAAGAGGAGAAGGAATAGAAAGTCTGCACCTTCCTGCAGAGCTCGCTAGACTTTGAACATTTGAATCGCTCATTCATGTTGTTCGGTGGGTTTTTGTGTGTCCTTGTGGGCTCCTTCTTGGGACTAACTCATGGTGATGTGATGTCTGACTTCATAGATGAGCCTGACTGCATAAAGTACTTTTACAAAGGGAAAGTGCCACAGTGGGGGTCAGACACGCCTGGCACTGCCCGACTCTGCCATCGTTTCCAGAACCGCTTTCATTTTGCCACGCTGTATGACACATACCACCGCATCGCGGTCTACTCGGCATATGTTTTTGAGCCCAGCAATGGAGGAGGCAGAGAGACGCGCTGGTTTGTGGAGCCCCAGGTGAGAGTTTAAGATGGATACAGTACTGTATGGTGTAGTATTATAGTGAACTACTTTTGGTAAAATATCTATTTTTCTTATACACTGGTAATAAAATTCTTATTGTTTTTCAAAGAGCTACATGATGACATTTAAAAAAAAAAAGGAAAGAAAACGAGTATTTACTACATATTATTCTCAAAGGCGACCAATTATGCAAAATTGACTTTTTAGCCATTTTTAGCCATTTAGATGGTTTTCCTTACTTTTTGACCTTTTTACGTTTTTGTATTTGTACTGTAGCACTGCCATTCTCTGGAGGGGCGTGGCTCATCACTAGCTCATTTACATAGACACTAAAATGGCACATTTAGAAGGGGAGTGCAATAATGGGAGCTAGACATATAAAAAGATGCATCATTTGAAGAGCATTTCGGCAGGAGCATTAACACACACTTTAGGCTCTAAGTCTTAGAAATTAAAGAAATAGTATGAGGGGTGTTCAAGTCAAACTGGGACTTTTGATTGTGCAGAATAACAGAATACAACTCAGCTGGGTTCATCATTCATAGACCTACGACCTTCTTTAAAATCTTTGCACCGTTCAAATGTTTTACTGGGGCTGAGTCTCATCACCGCACTGTGCTTAAAGTCTCCTGTAAATGTCAATGGGTTTTACTTCTTCATTCACCAGAAATGTAATTTTGACTTGAACGCCCCTCGTAAAATATGGGACATATTAAATAGAATCTGTTTCTTTTTTTGTGAAAATTGTGTAGCTTATGCTTTTAGGTTTATTTTTTCACAGTTGGTGAATCAGAATTGGGGCGGGGAAATGAAAGACGGCTATTGGCTGGGAAAGGAATATCCTGGTATCTACCAGGGCGAGAGACAAGCTCTGAATGAGGATTACACTAACTCTGGGTTTGACCGTGGCCACCTCAATCCCAATGGACACCATGCAGGTATATAACAATTACATTTATTTCATTTATATATATATAGTCTACCACCTATTGTACTCCTTTATAATACAAAAAATCAATGAGTATTGCCCTGTGCTCACTTTCTGACTTTACCCTCTTTTTTCTGTTGACCTAGTGCCTAGTCGTAATGCAACATTCACCCTCACGAACGTTGTGCCTCAGAACCCCAAACTGAACCAGAATGCTTGGGCCAATCATGAGTCCAAACTGACAAAGTTGTTCAACGCTCAATGCGACAAGGCCTACGTGCTGGTTGGTGCCATTCCCTCTGCTGACAACTGGATCATCAAGAATAACGTCAAACGAGTCAATATCCCAGAATACATGTGGAACGCATACTGCTGCACCGATCGCAATGGTGTTCCCGTTAGCAGTGGAGCTGCAATTGCCCTCAACACTGAGCAGAATTTGGTTGTGGAGAACACACTGAAAGAAATGGTTGATTTTCTCCAGCAATACTCCAACGTACCAGTAGGGGAGCTGTTCCAAAATCAATGCCAGTAACAGTTGACAATGTTGTGTCCAAAAATGGTTATTAAATTTTAACATTTGACACAGAACCAGTGGAAATTCATTAACATTGTATATCTATTGCCTGATTTTTTAAAATCCAATCCTTCCTGTCTAGTAGTAAAAAGATACATGCAGATACGTGCTCTCATTATTATTAACTTTAGTGACTTTGACAGGGACGTGATTGTCAGTGTGAGGTGCTTCTAATTTTTAAAAACTGCTTTGAACACAAGCCTGTTTCATTTAAACAACATAGTACAGAAAGCAAAAAACATCTAGTAAGCAGCAGAAACACAGATGCAAGCATTGAAATGATAAATGGCCAGATGGGTTTGAACTGATAAGAATACAAAATCAAAGTGGTTTTTATTTTTATTTTTTATAGTTTTTACCTGTAAAGATTTTAACAAAAATGAATTATTAAAATTATTTAAATCAACACGATTTTAATTTTTTATTCATCTTACTGAATATTAATATTAATAAAACTTTTTGTTCTTTTTTCAGTCTTGATCAAATGCAATAATAATAATTCAATTTTTTGTCACATGTACCTTGAAATTTTTTTTTCGCCTATCCCAGTTGGGAAGCAGGGGTCAGAGTGCAGGGTCAGCCCCTGGAGCAGATGGGGTTAAGAGCCTTACTTAAGGGCTCAACGGTGGCATCTTTCAGGTGCTGGGGCTTGATCACCCAACCTTCCGATCAGCAACCCAGTAACCCACAACCCTAACCGATTGAGAAACCACTGTAATGCATGATTGCTGTGGTGTTGTCATAATACAATTTATACATTTTATATTGACATTTGGTCAAACATAACTGTTTTTATACAAACCTGACATAACTAGTGTGGTGTAAACCTGGTGACACAATAACCCTTGCATTATTTTTAACATCCCGTCTGCTTTTATTGCATGAGTGAGAATGTTTGTAAATTAGATGTGACACGGGATACGGTCTTTTTTCATGTAATAATGTTCACATCTTGTCATGTTTATCCAAAAATAATAGATACAACATCTTTTATGCAGACACTGTGCATTTATCTGAGAAATGCGTTGATTAGGGCGGCATGGTGGCTTAGCAGTTAGCACCTCCAGGGTTGAGGGTTCGATTCCTGCCTTGTGTCTCTATGCCTGTCATTTGCATGGTCTCCCCGTGCTCGGTGGGTTTCCTCCAGGTATTCTGGTTTTCTTCCACAGTCCAAAAACATGCAGATTATGCTAATTGATATTCACAAATTACCTGTAGTGTGTGTGTGTGTGTGTGTGTGTGTGTGTGTGCGCTGTGATGCATTGGCACCCTTTCCAGGGTGTACTCCACCTCGTACCCAAAGTCTCCTAGGATAGGCCCCCCGTGACCCTGTATATGGGATAAAGCGGTATAGACGATGAATGAATGAATGTATTGATTAGGAACTGAGGATCTCATGCAAACACATACTGCATTGAAAATAACACATCACATCAAAATTTTTGCAGTTAATATTAAAATTAATTTATGTGCTTCACATCACTGGAGCATCTAAAACCCCAAAGATGTACAGTATATTGTATAAAGGCTTTTTTTTATTTCTTTGTATTATATTATATTTAAAGCAAACCTTTTTTCATACACGTATCCACTGGAGTATTTTTGGGTGGGTGGGGGGGGGCACTTGTATGAATGAATTAGTTAAAAAATCATCAATCTCGCCTCCTGTAAAACGATTAGTTAAAATTCTAAAACAATCCCGCCTCCAGTGAATGGATTGGCTAAAACAACTGTAACAACCCCGCCTCCTGTAAAACGATTAGTTAAAATTTAACAACATTCCCGCCTCTTGTAAAACGATTGGCTAAAACAACTGCAACAATCCCGCCTCCTGTGATAGGATTTGCTAAAAATGCTTACAACGATCCCGCCTGCTGCGAAATGATTCGTTAAAACAACCGTAACAATCCCGCCTCCTGTAAAACGATTGGCTAAAATTCTGAAATGATCCCGGCTCCTGTGAGTCAATTGGTTAAAACAACTACAACAATCCCGCCTTCTGTAAAAAGACTGGCTGGTATGCAAAAGAAGGAAAAAAAGTGTACATGCGGAAGCTTGTGCTTCTAAACTGCATGCACTTTCAGACTTTGCACGGCTAAGTGTGCTTTTATTTTTATGTATTTATACTCGGTTAATCTGAGCTAACAATATTAGTTTATTAGTTGTGATATTTGCGTTTATTTATAAAAAAGAATGCACATTAGCTAACTCTACTCTAGTAACTCTACAAGAAGGCAGAGCTGCGCATTGTGCTGTGAGAATGCAGTGTGTGTTGCTGAGTGCAGACGGAACCCGGGTCGAGCTGCCCGATGGTCGGGCTCAGATTTTGGGTCGCGGTCCTGAGTCTGGAGTGAAGGATAAAAAGTGTTCGAGACACCAAGGTAAACATTCAGGCCTTATAGGGGTATATATATCTATATAAACACAACGTCTGTACAACGGTCAGAACTCGCTCTTTCAATCATATCTTTATCTTTCATACATTGGAGGAGCAGAAACAAGTCAAATGTTCTGTTTTTATGCATCATGCAAAAAAAAAAAAAAAAAAAAAACACTGGCTGGACAAAATGTAAAAAAATCTTGTGCCAGATTACAAACCGTAAATTGGGCGTTTCTGGATGATCACAAATTACAATTGTAATTAATATACACTAGGCTGTAGCTATGGAATATTTTAGTAATCGAGTAATCGGATAAAATGTGATTTTGCTTAATTAAACAACAATGTAAAATATATAAGAGAAACAAATTAATTTTTTATTTTATTTTTTAGAAACATCAATTTTTATTTTTTAAAACCATACAGCATTTTATCAAAAATAAACATTGTCATTATTCACAATACAAGGAACAGCTTAAAGTTGACTGAGATGAAT
>JAQMYJ010000003.1:23672366-23723460 GCA_030014305.1 Clarias laeviceps | reverse complement strand
GACGAACGATCTGGACCGACATGGGCGAACTCAATGACTGAGCGATGTGAAGCGCCATCTTGTTTCCTTTTATGCTTTCTGGTTCACGACCTTACTACTTCCGGGTCCCAGTGCCGATCGCGCCGTGAGTGTGCATGACAAAGACAAGAGTTTTGAGTGTCTGCCTCAGTAGAACCTCAGGCCCTTAATAGAAGCGCAGGCCCTCAGCACAGTTTATAGACGTTACCGGCACTGAGGTAAGAGGCAGAGACATGATCTATTCAAATAACCTTGATAAGAAGGATATAAAAATTATATAACCTAATGTAATGTCTAAAAACAGACTCAAGCCTGGCAAACACAGACTAACAGAAATGCTTAGGAAACTTTCAGTTCTGTTTTTTACTGTACACAGAATACAGATGGCCAGACTTCGCCTTTTAGCAAAGACACTTACTATTGTGATCAATAATTGATCAGGATCAGAGAATCAGTAGGAAGAAATATCAGTCTTATTCAGTCTTCAAGTTAATAAAATTCCAAGTTGAGAATCTTAAGCAAACCTTGGTATTAGAAAGTGTTGCAAAAAAAAAGAGTTCTTGGTCAATTACGTTAATAGCTGATTTTACTGATAATCCTAAAAGCTAAATATAATTATAACATTATCATGATACAAATAAAAACTTTAGTCATATACATAAAATGAATAATTAATGCAACCAAATCAAATATCTGTCAAACAACAGTCAAGATATAACCTAATATAACAAAGCTAAGTGCAATCATAATTAAATGTAATAATCATAATAATAATCTTAATAATAAACTCACTATTGCACATACATAACCATAGTGGAATCAAAAAACTTTTGTCCTAAGCATATATATATAACTCCAACAGGTTCAGATTTATTTTTCTACGCAGTTCCCTTGTGGTAGGTGTGGTGGCCAAGCCCGTTTCATGCCACACTTGTTTGTGTCAAAGTAAAAGAAAAGTACAACGAAAGCTGTCAGAGGTTATTTGTTTTTATTGCTTTCATGATTTACTTTATAATTCAATAAAAATGTTATCTAGGATTCATCCTCCTGAATTATATAATATTTAATCTAACACCATGTATGACATACTTTAGACCTCTAGAGTGTTCAGACAGTTCACCTGTTCCTAGGCAACTTAATCTAAGATAACTTGCATGTGGTAAATGTTTATCCTACTGTATACAAGAGCAATGGCGGCCGGTCAATAAGGGGCACTGGGGACCGCCCCCTTAAAGTTAGGCAGAGAAGAATTCTATTTGTACTTATTTTACATATTAATTATTTATTTTAATAATTAAATAAAGTCATTTAGTCATAATATTCTGCTGTATTTCTTAATATAATTTATTTAATAAACTTTTTAAAAATCTAAACTGTATTACGTTCATTTGTGTTCGTGTACGCGAGACAAACGAGTGTCTATGTAGGTGCCTAAATTTTTGAAAAGCTTATGATTTGAGGCTGAGATCTAATTGGATTTTTTCAAATCATCCTTGGGGCGCAGCACTGTGCACCCCGAACCCTCTCAATATTGTTTTTAAATATTTGGGCTCATGTGATTGGACCATTCTCAACGAGTCTTATTAACAGTCAGCAGATTGTTAGTTAATGTATTAAATAGTGATTGACGTGGAACCAGCTAAATATTAGAGGAAATTCTGTCATTTCTTTGTTAAAATACTCCTTCGCAAGGCGATCGGACGAAGAAAAAAGTTAAAGTGATCGCGGCCGAGCTTACACACTTAATTCTTATGGCTATTTACAGGCGATTATTAAAAGTTTAATTTTAATTTTGTTTGCGCCCACCCAAAATTTTTTTTGCACCAGCCGCCACTGTGCAAGAGAATCTTTATATATTTATATTATATAGTCAGTAGAAAATGAATAAATCACTCTGCGGGACTATTTGTTCAAAAAGAACGAATCGTTCATGAACGACCCATCACTAACTCTAAGTAAGGTTGCTATGATAGTCAGATAAAACGTGCTGGTGTTTCATTTGAAGGGAGGTTTTCAGTTTTTCTCAATTTAGTCACCTCCAGCTGGTACCACGCTTGAATTCACTGAGCTCCTGAGAGTGACCCATTCTTTCATAAGTGTTTGTAGTAGCGGTCTGCATGCCTAAGTGCTTGATTTTATCACCTGTAAACATAGAAGAAATTAGAATGAATTTCAATCGAACTGCATTAAAGTTAGTTTGTAAGTGGACCAAGACACGCCTTTTCAAAAGGTCTTGGTTCGCTTGCTTGGTGTGCACCAACGTTCGGATGACAGGATTCACATTTGTTCAAGTAAACCACAGTAACTGAGCAACTGCCCCAGAGTTCATTTTAATGAACCAAACATATCGTGTGAACACACCCTTTATTTCTGAATCTCTGTACAAAAGTGTTTAAAACTAGCGAAATCAGAAAAAAAAATTCTGTATATGATCTTCAGGAAGCAATCAAGGAAGCTGCACTACAGCATACTGCAGACGTCTTTTTGCCTCTATGTCCAGACAGATTCAGCAAGTTTTGTAGAATAAAGGATTCCTTACTAAATATTGATTGTTCTATGGCAGTTTAACTGCATAAAATAACAAATTATTGTTATTATTTTTATTGTCATTATAATTTTTTCCCAATACTTTTGGCCACAACTTCGATGATCTACAGAGGATTTAGCATAAATTATTAATGTAACTGTTCCACGCTCCAGAGCACTGGGTGGCGATAATGCACAAAATGTTTTTTGTTTTGTTTTGTTTTTTTCAAACGACGTCGAAAACCACTGAAGAAGATGACTGCGGAAGGAGAACAAGGGGGCGGTTCCTTGGTGTGTTTGTGGCAAATCCTGTTGTTAAGCCGTTAGCCTAGCATGCTTGCTGGCTAGTTATTACATGTACAATGTAAGTACAATATCAACGCGCGTATATGTTTTTATTGTTGTATTGTATTTTTTTTCGTATATAACCTTAACTGTATTGTCTTGAAACAGCGTTTAACAATTTTGTAAATAATTACGGCTTTGAAATGTGTTTTAATTAACAAGCGATGCTAAATGTGTTAGAGCAGGAACAGATTAGCGGTGTTGCTGTGTTTATGCCGCTCTGTGTCCAGGTGACACTTTCTCCCTCTTTAGGTGAACTACATAGGGCGTAATAATAGCTTGTACACCTCAAGCACGTCCCAGTTTGACTTGAAATCCACTCGGATATTATTTTCTTGTTCTATAATTCTCATGTATATGAGCTGTTTGTACTTGTAAAACATTTGTATAAGTTGCATGTAGCATGAATGTATTATTACAAACGCAATAGTTAATATTATTTGCCACTCAGTTGGTTTACATGAAGTTTTGTAGATCACAAAAATCATCACAATGTACCTATCAGTTTTTGAGGACTGATCTGACTGATTCTGTGTTTTGACTTTTGCTGTAATTTTTGCTCTTGTGCTGTGGCACCTCAATTCTTCTCTTGGGCCGAGCTCCACGTCAGTAAAACATAAAAATAAAATTGTCTTAACTTTGAGATATGACATAAATACTCATCTAAGTATTATACTAAGTATTATACTTGCCTATTTTACCAAATACATAATATTATAAAAAGATAACGGCTACATAGCTTTATCTTTTTCTAAATTAAAAAAATAAAAATAATTAAGTGACCCTAGAGGCTTTGACTCCCTTTCCTTGTTTTAATTCGACAAGCATAAGGACATTACACTTCTAATAAACAGTCAAGACGACATGCCCTCTTGGGTGTGTAGACAGTTATTATATTACTCTTAACAATTTCACACAAAACAGAAGAATGAATTATGCCTGTGAATCCTTACAGCACATATTCTCAGTTTTATGAACCGTTTATTCTGTGGCATTTCGTAGGGTGTGATTTTACTAAATGCATTGCTGTATAAAGTTATAAAAGAAGTAAACACGTATGCTTAGCCGCATGTTTTAGTTGTTGTTTTTTTAACGCACACATTGTTTTTTACCTTGGAAGCCTTATAGCTGGGTAAAAAATATTTTATATCTGAGGCTAATCAAAATGTTAACCAGCCCATTTCCATCACTTGCTGATCGTTTGGTTCATCTCTATTATAAACGTAAAATAGTACCAATAGTATATTGGCACCACATCCAGGGTGTACCCTGCTTCATGCTCCAGGCCCCCTGTGACCCAGTACAGGATAAGCCACTATATAGAAGATGAAAGAATGAATGAATGCATGCTTTTGAGGTGGTAAATGTTGCAGGTAGTGCACTCTAATCTGTTCACACATTGGTAAGCAGCACAGAATCCTGTGTGCTCTGAGCAAATTATTTGCCAAGTTTGTTTATAACTAATAAAATCTAACACAATCACAATACAAATCAAATCAGCACTTTGGTATCATGATAATATCGTATCGGGTGATCCTAGTGATTCCTCCTCATTCACAATTTTTATATGATGTTTGCAGGAGTTCTAAAACTTTTTATTGTCTGTGGCCACTTTACTTGTCAAAAGAAAAATTACAAGCATACGAGTGTGTGTCTAGTTGTGTGCCCAGGAGTGTTAAAATCAGGTGTTGTGACTCTTAACTTTTTAAAAATATTTCAGTGTAATATTGTTCAAGAAGAAGATCAGGTGGTCACGAGTTCTAACCTACGCAGGGCCCTTCACCCTCAACTGTTAAGATGTAGAATGAGATAAATGTATATCGCTCTCTCTACAGGCTGGTAATATATATTTGAAATTGTAGTCTGAAAAAAGTTTTTTGCTTGTCAATTTATTGCAAATATATATTTTTTTATTTTTAATACAAATATATATTTTTTAAATTAAATAAATCAGTTTAGCCATACTAACTTACCTTAGGTGTATAGTATAAAGTGTGAGGCTTTATAGCGGTTGTAGCTGCCATTATGATGGTCAGTTTAATCCTGCTGGATCTTACACTTGTTTTTTTTCCTAACATATTCATACTACATACAGCATGTGCTATATACATACAGTATATAGCACATGCTGAACACATAGTAATAGGATGACAATTGTTTATATCTAATAACTGACCAAGTGTTTTTTTTTTTTTTTGGGTGGTTTTTATATATTATTTAATCTTTTTTCTTTTTTTTTTTAGTGGGGAAAACTTTACATGTATGCAGTAGTGTGCAGTGTCCTTATGTTAGCAGTAAGACAAAGTCACAACTGGTGCACAAAGTCCACTTAACCACAATAGTTCCAGTAATAGATGAGTCAGTGACTGAGAAGTTTGGAAATTTTCCAAAGGATAATCCACCCTAATCCATGTGTAGTAAATTCCATGTCTTTTCCCATGCAGACTGTGAAGACTTCAGGCCCAGTAATAATGGCAGATGACATACTATTCGAGTTTCTTCACATGGAAATGGTGTGTCATATTTACACAGAGCAAATGACCCGGGAAGATATAGATAAGGTATATTTATACTTGTATCTATACCTTTTATAAATGTTTCTCATCCAGCTGTATGCATGTAGCTACAAAACTATATACAGTTTGCTCTGTTTCAGAGACTATGAGGGGGAAAAAAACTGTAGAAAGACTGGCATGCGCATTTTTGTCACACAGAATTTTAATTAATTTATTTATTTTAATTTGTTGTTAATACCCCTTATTACAAAAAATGTGTCCCTTTTAAATTATACCTTATTGAACACTTAATGACAAAAAGCATGTTGTAGTGACTAGTGTGAAAGTCCACTAAATGTATTCTTATTCTATATTACTACATTTAAGCATTTACAAAAAAAAAAGTTTTGGTGCAAATATCAAAACACAGGGCAAAAACAGACGAAAAAAAGTGTTTGTCGTGCTGTTTTGGCCTCCAGATCTGATTAAAATTCACACATTCCTACTCTGAACTGACATGGTTCAGAATTTCTTCATTAAAATACAAGATGGCATCAAATAGTTGCCTACTTGTCTCAGTGAAAGTAAATATTATTTTTTGAAATTATACAAACAGCCTGCATTTTAGTGAGTAATGAAGGTCTAACTCTGCTTTCTTGTTATTTCTTTTTTTACTTACATTAATTTGTTTTTTAAAGGACAGAGTAACGTGTGTGTCTGTATTAGAGGGAATGGGCTTCAGAGTGGGACAAGGCCTAATCGAAAGGTAAAACATACTTGCATTGCATGTTTTCTTTGGCATTTAAAAAACCATTTTGTCCAGCAGGTGGCATCATGATAAAAGGAATAAGAGTGTATGGTGCTGTTTTTGGTCTCAACTGTGCACCCTAGCCTGGCTTTGCATGTGTACTATCAGACAGAATGTATCAAGAGAAATACTTTTTTTTTTTCTTCTTCTTTACTGAAATAATGTTATACTGTTAAAAAGGTTTACAAAAGACTGCCCCACCTTTAAAGATGACCTGGACATTATGAAGTTCATCTGCAAAGACTTTTGGAACGGTATCTTCAGAAAGCAAATTGACAACCTGAGAACCAACCATCAGGTATGACATTTAACTGGATATGGACCTAAATCCATACTGTGTGTGAGAGACAGGCTTTAAAGCATTTAATTTAACGTTGATTTCTGTCTGCCAGGGAACGTATGTCCTACAGGACAACAAGTTTGCACTGTTGACTCAGTTTTCCTGCAGGACGCAACAGCTTGAAGAAGCCTCTAAAGTAAGTTCTATTATTGTAGTAATTGCAAAATGTTTTAGAGGATATTGTCAATACTTTTATTAGTGAATTTAAAGAAAACCCTTCTCATGTATGTTTAGTATTTGGCATACACATGTGGTTTAATTAGAGGAGCGTTATCCAACCTGGGCTTGGAGAGTGTGGTAACTGCAGAGGTTTCCTTATTGCCATCATGTGAGTATCGACTTTTATCTGTAGTCTGTTTTTATATATATATATATATACTAATTAAAACTAAAGAACAAAATATCTTGAAATTTATCTATTCTAGTTTTCTGTGTAATATTACTAATAATACAAGTTTCTTTAATACCAAGCTTTCTAACGAAAATATTTTATTGCATGTGTTATTGTTATATTATGTTGCATGTTTTGTTACATATGCTGCCTGGCCCTCCCAAAAAACATATAACATTTTTATTAGTCACCTTTAGCATTGATTACAGCATGCAGTGTAGTGCCAATTCATTTGTGAAAATGGTTCCTCATCCTCCCAGACACACTGTTTCACATTTTTTTCGGAGATCCATCAAGGAAGGAAAATTCCACTCATGTAATACCCTGCTCATTCTGGTCGTCAAGTGACTTAGTTTTATTGCCACATAACATTGCTGTGGCTAGATCTGACCAACTGAAGCAACCCCTGATCTTACCGCTGCCTCTCCAGGCTTGTGCAGTGGCCACTACTATGCATGATTGGTGTGTTGCTTCATGCGTTTCCCTTCTTATTTGCTCTGGAACGGGGTCAATCTGGACTCGTTACACCACATGACCTTCTTTTTATTTAAATCTTTATTCTCCTTAGAAAACCAGAACCTTTTTTTCTGATTAACAAGTGGTTTTCTTATGGCCATACAGCTGTATAGTGCGAGTTCTCATCACAGTGTGTGTGTGTGTGTTGAAATGCCTTTATTTCACTCTTAAATATAGCTGTCCATTTCTACTGTCCATTTTTCTAATTTTTTTTATTTTTTTTTATTTTTTTTAATGATGCAACCTTACCAAATCTTTACTTGATATCCATTCATGCTTTTTTTTTCTAGACTACATTTTTTCCACACAAATGGTTCACTCTCCATCCCAGTTTTAACAATGTGTTGGGCAGTTCTCCACCCAATTTGGTGATGTTTTTATTGGCTAGGCAGTGTATGTTACATATGTTCTGTATTATATATGTTTTATTACTCTTACTGTTTTGTCCATTTGAATAGTTTTTTTTTTTTTTTTCTTGCTTTCAGGCAAATTTCAAGTTGTGATCCAGAAAACCTAAACCCTTGGCATATCCTGTCTGTCCAAATGCTCTGAATGTAATAACATGGATCCTTAACGTTTACAAAGAACTGGGTGTTTATGGCACTTATTACTTCAGACAGGGTTACAGTGACGTCTCTTACACCAGCTGATGCATTCAGAGTTATAAAGTTGGTAATCAAATGACTTGATGCAAGAAATGGTACTTGAACCTTGCTTATCAAATATAGAATTTTGATTTGTGGAAAAACAATGCGCACCATTTGTGCCGCATTTCTATTTTAATTCAGGATAAACTACAGATGCAAGAGGTACTGTTATTTTGGTAATAAGTGCTCAAATGTACTGTCATGCAGTAAAACAGTTGTCCTTTACTAAATTTTCTTACTTAAAGCTAAACGCAGCACTTCTCAGCATAATGTGTAGAATGTAGTCATATCTACCTCTTTTCTACAAAAAACATTTGCAGTGAAAATGCTGCAGTTTACTAAAACGCAGAGTTTGTTGTTGAAGGTAAATTATTTATTAAACAAGTAGAATCTTAAATATAACTGTACAAGTTGCATGAATTATTTTTTTACATGGAAATATGAAAGCTTGTACAAACTGTAAGCACACTGTGATGACCTAATTTTTGATTTCGTATACATTTCAGCAAATATTATGTAGCAATGTTTTCTATTATTATTATTATTATTATTATTATTGTATAATTTGTTAAATTATTCCAGGTAAATTCATTTCTTTTACAATCTTGTAGTTAAAAGAACCAGGAAACAATTGTTCAAATGTATTGTACACTGGATCTGGGTTAACATGAACACACAGACTCCACAATATGCAAGCTCTTTGTGAAGTGTGTTTTTCAATCCGAGCTCCAGCTGTCACATGCACCTCCCTTCATTAAAAGAGTTTGGCTTTTTCTTGTTGTGTTAAAAATTTATTTATACAAGTGTGCAAAAAAAATATATAATTTAGGTTTAAGGTCTATGTTTCTTCTGTTTTATATCTGTCCCCTTTTTGATCTGTACTTCTACACGGGAAAGTGACTTTTTGTATTGTTAAAAGAATGAATAACAGCAGGTTTGGGGTTAACTTATTATTTAGACACACATGAATATCACAATATCTCCTCTCAATTTCCACTAAATATACAATTCAAACAAAAAACTTTTATTTATTTTTGCACGCACACACACACACACGTATACATACAAGTCATAGTTTTATTCTAACATAGTCGCTCTAGGTATTATTTAATAGTATGTCTTTAAATTTAATGAAATGTTTTTGAGGTCAAAATGCATACTGTACATATGTTTTGTTATGGAATCTACTGGAAAATGGGAAGGTTTGAGGTCAGACTCTTCTGATTTTGCACATTCCTGCTGTTGAATGATCCTAAAGTGATAAAGTCTCCATCTTCCATGACCTGTCTCAGCTATCTCATGCTCACGACAGACACAAGCAATTTGTTGAATGATCATGCCAGCTTGTTTGCAGTACACCCACTGAACATTTACCAGTTGTTTGCTTCTGGACAATATTAACTTTGTTTATGTTGTCTGAACCCTTGGTGTTTGGAGGCCAAACCTTCGCTTAGCCATGGATATCTAGGCTGTTCTGACTAGTCCTAAGAGACCCCCCCCCCCCCCCCAAGACACAACTTGTACATATTAATCAAGTTTATACAGTAAGTATACACAGTTCTATTTGATATACTACAGTACCTGCTATTTGCATTGCGTTAACATCAATGATATTTTATAGATTACCAATGAACAATAAAACGTCCCCATGTTTCATTACTAATATTACACTTAATTTGATTATCACTGTATTGTCATGTGTTTTTTAACCCATCACTGTTTTGCTAATAATAACATCATGAACATGAATCAAAGACACTCCAAAATGAGATGATTCTCTTCTCTGCTGCACTATTAATGAATGAAACTGAAACTTGTTGTTTACGACAATGTCCAGGGCTCAGTCCTCTCTCTCTCTCTCTCCACCCCCAACCCTCTCTCGTTCCCTCTTCTAGTGTCAGAGTAGGATTAATGGAAGTATGGGAACTTGAGGCGTAGACGAGCTGCAGCTGGTCCATCAATGCATTGAACAGAACACCAAATCCCCTCCATTACAATCCACTGGCCTAAGTGCTGTAGTTTTACTGTGCAGCCTTCACAGGCATCTCCATCCAGCATTCCAGAGTGCACTGGAGTCATGACTTATGTAAGCCATTTGGGGAATGTCAGGCCGCCATGAGTTTTTCACTTCATATGTTGTAAAACACATTTTAAGGGCAGTTACAATTAAGCTATCACCAAGCATGGATATTTGTGTCCTTTGTGAAATACTGTGCATTCATATTTTAATCGCAAGACTGCTGAAATCAGTAATCAGTAAACACTGTGTCTCCAGCAGATGCTTTTGTTTGTCATTCTGCAAAACTAATGTGTCAAAATGGCAAATGAGTGTCATACATGTACAGCTACTGGTTAATTTTTATTTTATTTTTTTTTATAAAAAGGGAATAATATTTTCGATTATTATTTAGAATTTGTGTGAAAAGAAAATGTCTAAATCTTAGATTTTTTTTATTTTTTTATTACAGGTGTGCGACAACTTATTATTTAATCTAAATTAATTGATTAATTAGTTACTGGGTTGGTTGGTTAGTAAGTTTGCTTAAATGCAGGACACTGAACAGTTTCAAAAGCATACCTAGCCTTTAATAAGATTGGTGTAATATTTTAATAAAAATATAAATAAAATGTGCAAAAGTTTGAATGCTAAGTTTCTTTGTGCTTACGTTGATAAATGCCAGTCGCCTCTAAATTTACAATTATATTCATGGCACGTGGGATTTACATTTACTTAGGCACACATAACTATAAAAAGCAGTTCTCACAGAGAATTAGAAATGTCAAAATGATGACTTAAAAAGTGAAACAGCACCTCAAGCAGCATTTATGAAATCCATTTCCATTGAGACAGCCTATATTTAGACTAACTCTTGCTTTTCCTTATTTGTCATAATTGAATGACCAGTCTTGTCTTACTGTATGTTAATTAAAAGTATACAGATTTAAAATATCAGCAGTTTTATGGTTTTATGTCAATTAAGTAAATCTATGCATTAAATTTATAAAAATGCAAAAGTATATGAAAATTTTCCAAACTATAATAAATACCTAAATGCTCCTTAATAAATATGATATAGTACGTTTGTTCATATTCAGTTTGATAAATGATGCATATTGACGCTTTGTATTTGTATTTTGTGTGTCATGTCGATTTAATACAGACTTTAAAAGAAGTCCTTAACCAACCATACCCTGGCATGTTTTTGGATATGTTTTATGAGAAAGGATGGCAAATTTCCTCCTGTTGTGTTCACCAACAAGTGTAGGATGTTTAAGAGAAAAGATTAGGAACCTGTGCAGAGGGGTGGGCAGGTAACGTTGCGTTTCAGGGTGGGATACAATAACTTCTGATTTGCCACTCTTATATCAAAAGGGCCAGTTTCTTT
Organism: Clarias laeviceps; assembly: GCA_030014305.1. Lineage (NCBI taxonomy): Eukaryota > Metazoa > Chordata > Actinopteri > Siluriformes > Clariidae > Clarias > Clarias laeviceps. The sequence continues at coordinate 23,711,988 of JAQMYJ010000003.1, read as the reverse complement.
GTTAGTGAGCAAAAGTGGACTGCAATTGCAGGATGTCTGTGGACTTTTGTGCAGTCAGTGAAAGGATTAAGAATTTGAAAAGGAGTTGGGGAAATACCAAAGACTTGTACCTAATCACTTCCCCCTGTTAATGCCTCCTCTTGATTAAAAGAAGGAAAGAGACCATAGGGGGATATCGAAAGGATTTGAGAGTTAAGAACCTGTTAGGAATAGACCATGTGAGTAAGAGCTGTCTCTAAAAATGCTTAGTCTCCTGAGTAGTCAGTTCTGCAGAAATGAGTCATGGCTTTCCATATTTTACCACAAAATACTCTGACTTTATATTCACTTCCTTCAAAGTTTCCCCAAAAGACCTCGTGCACACAAATAAAAAGTCAGATGTTCTCAAGGGAAGCTCAAAATACATGTGACCTCTGCCTGAAAAGACAGCATTAGTAACTCTTGCCTTATCCATCCCTGTTTACCTAATGAAATGCTGCGTCAGTGGTAATCCGCACATTGACAGTCACTCAAGCTCACAGAGTTCTTCACAGCTGATTCACATTATGTCACTGCCACTGCAGGCCAATGGGAGGGAAAAAAAAAAACTTTCTTTGTTCACCTCCTTAGTCACTGTGGACCCCCTTCCCTCCTTCTCCCTCCTCCTTTTATCCCCTTTTCCCCCTCTTGTTCCATTTGGCATCTCCATGGCAATGGGACATTTGTGTAGTGATGGACAGTGTAGTGTTCCTCCTTTTGCCTCATCTTCACTCTCTCCTGTTCGACCCGTGCAGCCTGGAGATCAGGACCCTTTTGTGTGTCATTTTCCAATTCTGACTGAATCAACAGGCTTGCTGTTAGTGAGAGCGTAACAGCAGCGGGGTCTGGAAAAGGGCAAAAGGGGGGGCGAGTAGTGACCTATGACCCTGGTGCGTTACCTGCTGTGTATGACCCATGTGTGTCCAGCCTGTGGAGGAGCTTGACTGAATCAGAAGTTGTGTTTTTAATGGATCCCAGCTGGATCTAAGGAGGAAAAAGCCGATCTATCTGTGAACCAATTACAGCACTGAGAACACAGAGACTTTGTTCTGCCAGCTATGATTTCACATCACCAACTCTCAGCCATGCAGAAATGAAAAGGCTTAGATGCAATAAAACACTCTAAACAAAAATCTCATTATTATTACTTTTACTTCTGGTCCTCAAGGGTTCTTATTATACATTTTATTAATTCTATTTGCAATAAACTAACTTTTTCAAGTCTCTATGGAAAAAAATGTCCCAATACTAGTGCAAATAGGACAAGGACTAACCCTGTTGTGTGGACTAACTAAAACCCTGATATATAGGGGATATAGTTTTGTATGGGAGAAAGGTATTTTGTAATACGGGCCCCTAGACCAAAACTGGGATCTGATCTAAATAATTAAGGATAAAAATTTCAAGATGTGTGCTTATAGGAAAATTATCATCGTCGGGGTGACGGCAATGAAAAGCAGGATTTGATTATTTTCTAGTGACATCATATCCCAAAGATTTTTATTCTTCTTGTATGACAACAAGTACAATATTTTAATTCATTTTTCCATACCACTTATCAGGTACAGGGGCCTGAAGCCTATCCTGGGCAGTTCAGGGCACATGGCAGGGTCGCCGTGGATGTGGTCCCAACCCATCTCAGGGCACAAACCTATACACACTCTCACACCCACACTTACACTATGAACATTTCAAATTCAAAATTAAAATCACATATAATTATTTTTTTTATTTGTCACATACATAGTCACACACAGTATATTATAAACTGCTGATGACAAAAATTCAAAATTTAATATAAAAAAAGTTTTTTATTACAAATTAGAAATATAGAAAAAACTTTTAGCTGTAAAAAAAAATGTAAAATTTACATTATGTACAAATAATAAAATAAAATAGAATTGCAATGGAATATAGAAACCATGTTCAGTCATGAGCAAGACAATGTGCAGAGTAATGTGCAAAGCCAAAGTTCAAAATGTGCAAATGTCCCTTAATATGTAATGTGCATCGTGATGGATAGTGAGATTGTTTTGAGTGAGAAAGCAGATCAGAGTGTTAAGTCCTATGTGGTGTTATGATTGAGTCCATATAGCCTGTGGGAAGAAGCTTCTCCGCAGTCTCTCTCTGTGTTGGGGACATTTAGGAAACACCAATCAGCCTATACTTTGATATAAAACCCAAAAAGCATGGGGAAAACATGCCAACTCTATACTATCTAAAATTGTAGAAGGGTATAGTTGATGCTGTGAGATTTGATAAAAGAACATTAAATAATGCAACATTTTAATTATAAAAAGAACATATAGACCAGTAACCATACACCCGCTCAACATAATTTTTAGGAATATGATCTTGCTTTATATTACCACTAAGAAAAACATCACGGGAAAGAACTCACTGGGAGAAAGATATTACCGCAGATAAGAAGCAGTATAAAGAACTGGAGAGGGACGTCAGCAGTAGCACCTAAGTGTCTCCATATGTTTCAAGCCATAGCTCATCCGCCTTAACTCTAGTTGATGGGCAACTGGAGGTTTCGGATGAAGTGCTGCCCTTAATGTCCACCCAACCCCCACCTGGTTCATTTGCCTCAGGAGTAACAAATCAGAGCAATATCCAGACTATCTGTCAAGTCCTCTTAAGGAGGAATAAACAATGTGATGATAAGCTTGGGTAACCCAGGCCTGGTCTGGACTCAGAAGTCATCTGCAGGCCAGGTTGCTGACGTAAAATGGTAGAAGACAAGCAGGGGTTATGGATTGGGTTAAATAATACCAGAACATGAAAGCACTTATCTGGATAAACAAATTGCAGTATCAGTATCTACTAATATCAGTAAGTACTGATTAATTCTGATTAACCAGTAAGTTTTTTGGTCTTCTACAATACTCTGAATTCTCCTTTGTGTTACCCACTATAACAATCTTCATAATTACTGCATGCTTCATGGAGCATCAAAACAACTGTATCAGTAAGTCAATCCATAAGATGCTATATTCTGTCCATTTAGATGAGGCTTGTTTTTATTTCCTAAATGTTTCCAAAAAGTCAGTACACTTAATGCTGGTCCAAGCCTGGATAAACTGGGAAGGGTTGCATCAGGAAGGCCATCCGGGATTAAACAGGCCAAACATAAGTGATTCTCTGTGGTGACTCCAAACAGCAGCAGCTGAAAGAGAGAAAATTGTGCCAACCTACGTAATTTGATGACTGTACTCCTTTTAATAAAATGTCATTTAAGAGTTTTAAGTGCCAACAGTTTGTGTAAGCTTGCTCCCCCATGTTTATATGGATTTAATCAAGGACATCTGGTTTCCTCCGACTGTCCATAAAGAATGCAGGTATAAAAAGTGGCTGTATTGCCTCTATGTGTGAAAGAGTTTAAATTATTTATTTATTTAATTATTGTTTTCGTGCTTATGGTATTAGAGTATTTCTGATTTGAACATCTAGTTCAATTTGAAAATATTTTATATAAAACATATTATATTGTTTATTAAATAACATCTCATATAATTACTATAAGTTAAAATAACTTTAGTTTTTGGCATCTTAATTTAAAAATGGCGTTAATAATGTTATTAATTTAGAAACAGCTAAAGCAGAAGTAAATTCAGTAAAATATGTTGCCTGGCCAAAAAAAAAATTGCCATTTCATATTGCTCATATTTTTCAGTTGCGAGTTTATATTTGTTTACAGATATTTTAATTCAATGTTTAATTTTGCATATATTTTATACGAATGATTACTAAACTTTTGCACTACAATTACCTTTGCACTAACAGGCTAATTCCATTGATTATTATTTCAATAGTATTATTTTATATTTGTTATTTTATTTTTTGTATTTGCACTGATCAATCCTTTTTTTTTTTACTACTCTGCTTTAAATTGTTATTTTTATTTTTATTATTATTTATGTCAGTAAACATTTCAGAAGGGTCAAATTATTGGGCTGCATCAAGCAAAAAAAAAAAAAAGGAATGAGATTTGAATTTACGTGAACTGGGTTAAGGGTCCTTTAACATATTATCAAAATCTGAAAAGATAGTGCTGAACCATTAACTTTGTGGACGAAATGTGGTTGGGGGAAAAATCATAAATGAAGATCCCTTAACCAGAAGTTACATGTGAAAAAAAAAAAACTAGTGCCCACTGTACAAGCCTCTGGACGCAGGGTTATGATCTGTGGTTGCTTCAGTTGCTCAGGTCTAGAGTTACAGTAGCAACATTATGTGGCAATACAATGAAGTCAGCTGACGACCTGAATGTACTGAATGACCAGGTTACTACATCCATAGAGTTTTTCTTCCCTGATGGCACGGCCATATTCCAGGACTCGATTTGTGAAAGAGGTTTTGAGAGCATGAGGAATCATTTTCCCACATGAGCTGACCACCACATTGTGTACTGTAATCAAAGCTAAAGGTCACTGAATAGGATCTTAGTGCATGTGACTTTTTTAGGCCAGACAGTGTAATAGTCAGTACAATATTATTACTTTTAATGCGGTGATCATTTTAAAGGATGTATTTTAACATATGCCAGGATGCAGCTAACCGGTTATCTATATAAACAAAAGAAAGGTTTTGTCTGAACTTTGGTCAGAAATTGGTCTTTCAACGATATCGTTATGTTTCATACATTGGAGGACCTGAAACTGACAGTCTCAGAAAAATATCTTTTTTTTTTACAAACGTTTGTTTATATATACTGTAACTAATATATTAGTTATAAAGATAACTAATATTTTCTACAGATTATTTTTTACTTGTACTGTTCTGGAACCATTTTTTGGCCCTATTAACCTTCATCTTATATCTTTCTTTTTTTTTTTCATTTTCACTTGAATAGTCCTTAAATTTTAATTTACCTTGTCTAAATTACTCACTCAGTAGTGACTTACTTCTGGTCAAGTTTTATGTTTATAGTAGTATTCAGCCAGTGTTCTGTATACAGACTCATGCACTGGATTGGCTTTTGGTGTTCTTTGTTTGGCTCCATTTACCACATATGAAATGAGAATCCTAAATGTGTGAAAAAGACTAGAAGCAATACATGAAAAAATAATTACTTTTGCTTTTAATGAATTTTTGTTCATGCATCTCTTGAATTGCATCCTTTGGTACAAAGAAAATACCATATAATGTTTTGTACTGTGAATGAATATGTAGTTCTGTGTAAACAAGCTTTGTATTCAGTGGCTGTGCTTTTAGTAGGAAATGTAAAGGCATACATCTTTGTGTCTTCCTCCATCTTTCTTTAAGCTAGGCTCAAAAGGGTTGGGTCTCAGTTCAAACCCACCCTTTATGAGCGAGTCTGCAGGAGGAACGCTGTGCTTGCTTTGTTCAGCAAGTAAAAAAAAACAAAAAAAAAACAATGCCAGTGCTCAGGCAGACACTGGAAGCCAGATCTCCAGGGTTGACCCCATATCTCATTAGAGGAGTTTCTGAAGTTTATTATGAGGGGATGGTTCTGATGGAAGCAAAGGGAGAGAGCTCTACAAGTTGGGGGTGAGCTTGCTCTGTGTGTGTGTGTGTGTGTGTGTGTGTGTGTGTGTGTGTCGGGCTGGTGGTGGGGGCAGTTCTCCATTCCTTTACAGCAAGCAGATGTTCTGCTAGGACCAAACAGCTCCAGGCACTAAGTGAGGCATTAAACGTTGCAATACCCAAATACGCCCTCAATGAGACTCTGAGCATGAGGGATGTGTAGGGTTTTACCAGCTATTCTAGTGTGCCCACCCCCCACCTACTCACCCACCTACCCCATATAAGTACACATTTCCATGCTTCTGAATAGCCATTAAAGAGCCAGCTATAAAGGGGGCCAGCAAGGAGCGGACTTTGAAAGGAAATCTGTACGATCCAGGATAAGATTGGGCCCTTGGTAGGGAGCCTGAAAACAGCACACAATATGCAGTCCTAATAAACATCCTGTGGGACCAGAGTTTTTTTGTTTTTTTTTTAATTCGCTGTTCTTCTGGTTTTAATCAAGACAATCTTTTCTTTTCGGGGTTTAGATTTTTTTTGTGTGTGTACATTTGCCACATAGTCTACATAGAACACTTAAGCCACCTACCTGAACCTTTTTTTATCCCAACAACAGTGTGTGTAAAGTTAAATTTTCATGAGTTGAGATGCTCAGTGCGATCGAAACCTCCACATGCCAGGAACTATCAATCTCATGTCTAAAATCATAATATATTCTCTAAAGCAAATTGTTCAAGCTAAATGTTTACCAGCAACATTTTGTTAATAGAATTAATAAGTAAAATGTGTTATGGCATTTCTGGGGTATGATTTCTGTGTGAAGGAACAAGGAGAAAGTTCTCTGGCATGTATTTAAACTCTTCTGCAATAAAAAGGGAAGAATATAATACAAACTGGCAGTGCAGTTCAAAGCAGTACTATAAAATGACCTCATAACCACAATACTCCTGTAAAACACATGAATCTGGCAATAATTCAAATAACAGGTTTACATTAATGTGCTCTCAATTTTATATAGATAGATAGATAGATAGATAGATAGATAGATAGATAGATCTCAAGGGTGAGACAAAAATCATTCACATTCTCTGGCTGTAGGATTCATTTTAATTAACTACTTTTAAGAAAGAAAAATACATCAACTTTCAACATAATCTAAACATAGGGCTGCTTCCTGGGGACCAAACAGGAGAAAGTGAGAATAGGAGAATGAAGTGGGATCAGGATTATAGGGAAGATTCCGTTCCTTACTCTGCCGTGTCCTGTCCATGTCTCTATGTCTCGTCACCAGTAATGAGTCTTTTTAAGAAAGGTTCACCATCCTTAGAGTATTGGTCAAAATTTTGTTTGCGGATATCTAAACGCTTCTGTTCATGCTCTTCCATGAGTTGTTTCAGCACCAGGTACACCCTCAGATCACACAACAAATCATAGCACGCTGCTCTTCTTTTATGCAAATCACAAGTGGGCCATTCATTAATGTTCGCACCGCAGTTACAAATGAACTGATGTAACACGTTTACACCTGGGGAGACAGTAGCCTTGAACAGAAAGTGTTGATAAGACAACAGAAAACAACAGAAGAGGGGTGCGGATATTTTTTTACTTTTATGTGTATATATCACAGTACGTGTATGAATGGTGCAAACATTTTACAGTCCATGTTGATCCTGATTGAGGTGGCTCAGAGCTCACTGCAGTCGTTCCTGTGAACATTCAGAGAGTGGAACACCTGATCCTTGAAAAGCAACAGATAATAATTCATCAATTTGTAGAAGAAACACATCTGTCTGTGGGCACACAATCATTCATAAACACCACTTGCACATTACAGGACCTCAGCTGGGAGCCACATCCCCTGTACAGTCCAGACCTTGTTCAAAGCCATTTCAACATGTTTAGGTTGTGCTGGGATAAGTGCATTAGTGTAGCAGAGGATTATATAGAGAAATAAAGGGAGGTTTTACTCTCATAACTGTTCTGTTGTTATGCACGATCAAAAGTCCCGCTTTGACTTATATATTAACAACTCATATATCAACGATACATTTACAGAGATTCGAATTAGAGCAGACACACTACATAATGTATGGGTAAAAAAACTGATTTAAAAGCATGTAAATGTGGGTTTTAAAGTATCCAGGACAGGGGCAGTAGCGTGACAAACTGATTTTTTTGTTGTTGTTTTTTTAAACGCAAGAAAATGAAAGTGAGGGGAAAGCTTTCCATAATTTAAGCAATGACAGGAATTAACTTGTCTCGTTCAACAAAACTATAACTATTGTAAGTATAAATGCCAAAATGTTCAATTATTATTGAATTAAACTTCGCATTACTTGGCAAAATAAAACACTTTGGATATTTTGCAGTTAGAAAATAATTCATGTTGGTGAGGTAACAATAACTTGTGACATCTCCTTGTCATTATTATTATTATTATTATTATTTCTTTTTTATTATTTGTATTTTTATACATAATATATAGTTATATAAAACAAAACTAATAGTGAAGCATGGCTGATTTATTTTTAAATGTGATGCCAGTATGAAACTGATTTTTAATTGATCTTTAATTAATGTTTATATTTTTATAATGATAGTTTTATCCATTTTGTTTACTTATACCCACTCAAATACTTGCTGTGTGATTTCTCCAATTTCTTTGTATACTTTTGTTTTTTAGTAAAATTTTAGTGAAAAAATATTGAGAAATCGTACAGTATCCTACAATAATGTATTCGATGCACCTACATGGTTGTTTTGTAAGAACTTGCCGTGGTCTTTGCAGGACTTGTTTCCTTTAAGGTAACTGGACACCTGTTGCCCTTAGGACCGGGATTGCTGGCCTCTATCTCCTAAACACACGCTCTCAATCTTCGAACACAAACACACACACTTAGGCACTTAACCTCAGGCAAAAGCAAAACAATGCTGAAGGTTTACCTTTCAGGTTGTCGTAAGTCCAGATCGTTTTGACTTGCCTAAGTGTGGCTGCGTCGCCTGGTCCTAGCTGTGTCAGGACCTGTAAGATTGATGGTCCTACTTGGACCAAAAGGTTAAACACAGTAAATATCACAGCTGTCCAGCCGCACTGGAAAATGGAAAGGGGGGGGGGGGGGGGGAGTGCTGAAGTTTATGCAGCACCTCCTGGTGGAACATGATGCAAATGTTTAATAATTCTAGTGAACTAAATGTCCTGGAAACAGTTCTTGGAAGCATTTAATGATGCTGTGTGTGAATAAAAATATAATTGGATTAAAATGGATAACGCTTACAAATTTTAGATAAAGTGGGTACTAATGTTTCAATCACTCATTCATCCTCTATATAACTTTATCCTTTATTCAGGGTTGTGCGGAGCCTGGAGCCTATCCCAGGAGACTTAGGACACAAAGCGGGATACACCCTGGGCGGGGTGCCAATCCATCGCAGGGTATGCACACACACATACACACGCTCATTCACACACAATGGGCAATTTGGGAACGCCAACCTAATCTGCATGTCTTTGGACTGTGGGAGGAAACCAGTGTACCTGGAGGAAACCCACACGTGGAGAAGGCACAATTCTTTTTTGTGGCAATTCATGTATTACCAAATTATTAAATTTATATACGTTTGCATTTGAAGTGGTAAAATGTTGCCGTTCCTCTTTAATCCTACAGGTCGTGTGCTCTAAACTATTCACACACAGACATGGAGCATAGCATCTATAATAATAATAATAATAATAATAACAATATAAAATCTAATATATTAAAGGTATTGTGATCATATCGTATCAGATGGTCTCTTGTGATTCCCATCCCTACTTATACTATAGTGAACTTCAGTACGTTAATATGATGTTCTGTTATTAAACTTTTTGGAAAACACCCTGAGCACAAGTGATAGCATGCATCTTACATGTACAAAAATAATAAAGTGTAGAGAATGTACAAAATATACAGATCTGTAAAGTTGTCCATGTTTACACCGCTCATCATGATCCAATTTACCACTTGCTAACTTGTTTCTTTGTTGTTTGGTCTGTGACTTAATAGGTCAATTGTGAAAAGGTTCAGTACTAACAAACTAACAGGGCATATCGCCACCTATCACAGTGGAGCCAGACATACTTCATCAATAAATCGATTCCCCTCCTGTGCTTGTGTACTGAGACAAATACAGCAAGCTCAACTTAACTGTGCATGTACTGCATCTAAACCAAAAAAAAAATTTTTTTTAATCATGGTACATTTTGGATAAAAATTGCAACATGGCAACAAGAGCAGACAATGGCAATAGTGTTAGCGGTGAGCTAGACCATGAACATTAGTAATAGTTTGATGATTACCTTCTTATGTAAATACTTCCTTAATTATGAGGCCAATACAGTATTAATTTATAGATTTGGAAAAGTACAGACGGCACATTTACACCAGTCACAATGACAAGTGGACAAGGTTTATGCAGAGAAGTAAAAGTTGTAGTCTCACCTTTTAATGCCTCATCAATGTATACCATATTTCACCACATATAGAGCATTTAAAATAATATAAACGTTATACAAGTTAAAAGGTTATTAGAAAAAAGGTTGTGTTAGATATCTAAAGAGATATGTGTCTGTGTGTGTGATTAAAAATATCTAAAGTGTAAGATAAAGTTTATGCATTATGCCATTATCAGTTTACTTTGTATTTATTTTATTATACTAATATACAACTATGACCTATAAAGAAACAAGATGAATGAATTTTTTAAATAATCATATAATAAAGGTTTAAAAAAAAAAGACTTAATATCTTATATCTTATATCTATACCAAAATAGTATATAGTACAAAAGTAGGGAGCATGAAGAAAAGGAGTTAAAAAGGAAATGTCTCTGGTCATGCGAACCTGAAACAGTATCTGAAAGCCGAGTCCTGATTATTCCAGGAACATCATCTCTGTGCTGTTGTTCTCTATAGGTGGCTAATTGTAATTGCAAATAGCTTGTGTTCCTGTGGTTTAAATGTGTTAAAGGCCTTTTTAGCTGGATTTTCTTTTTATTCTTGTGCAAATGTTCAAGTTACAAGCTCACTTTTTCTTACAATATCATACAAGTAACTTTGCTGCTGTTATACTAATACTATACACACATAACCATGTACATTATATTGGTATGTATGTAGATATTTAATCTACAAATGGCTGTTTAGTTTAGTTTAGTTAGTTAGTTAGTTAGTTAGTTAGTTATTATATAATCAGCCCTGAGAAAGTGGACATCTTTGAACCTGGGTAACAGCATATAGAATCTGACTCTGTTTGTCGTTTGATAATTAAGAGACAGCTTTTTTCCCCCCCATCATAACTTTTGCTCAAAAAATATGGAGCCTTTTATTCAGACGTCCCATCAGTGTGCACAGGGAATGTAAAAATGACTCATATGTCAACTCAGGTCACCGAAGGTCACGAGCTACATGAATCATATGCATAAGTGGTCCTTTTTCGAATCTATAAACAGAGTGTATAATGGCTTTTGAAAAGCCTTTTGTCACTTCACCCATGTGCCTTTCTTACCTCGGATCCCCGCACTCTCAATTAGCATAAGAACAATTCTGTGAAGCGAGTGTGAAATATCCTTTTCATGTTCTGTTATGGCACTGAGCACACAAGCTATGACTCCAGTGCATGTTTAAGGGGATAGGGTTTAATGCCTACCGTCTGGTAATGGTTTCCAATGGGAAGACCCGGACTGCACGGCTGCAGGAGCCATTAAAAGTTGATTGACATTGTTCTCTGTAGGTTTACAGATCATTTGCAACGGAATGTCAGAGTGCTGTATGTGTGAATGGATTCAAATGGGGTGTGAATGCACTTGGTCGTATTGTCTCATTGAGATGTAGCGAATGAAAGACCAGCGTGAACCAAACATCATATAGTATGATTGGCATTTTACGAGAAGTCTCTAAACAAGACAATGATCCACGATTTTTGATGCTGTTTATAATTGTAATTTTGGCCCGATCATGCATTCCTAAACACCCACATGCAGCAAAAAGAGTAACAGGCACTCAGGGGTTTGTCTGTGCAGTCATTTAGGATGAGTGATTTTGTGAGTGGGGGTGTATTTTAAGGCAGCATTCCTCTTTGCCCCATGACACTGTTGTGATTAAGGATTAGAGCAGAGAGGGCCTTCAGCCATCTTTGCTCTTTCCTAAACAATCGCCCCTCCTCCCCTAACCAAAAACCCCTGAGCACCCACCCTCAGGTGGGGGGTGGGAGCATTGTTAGGCCAAGAACTTTTTACTCATTATGTTCTAATACCCTTTTGCTCAATCAGTGGAGAAGGAGGCAGAGCTCTCCCATGCCCTCACACATGCACACACACAATCAAATCTCACCCCCTCCTCCTCCACTATAACCACACACCCTGCCCTCACTTGCCTGATTAGCAACAGTCCACCGTAGTAAATTAAAGTCCATGTGCACATATATATTATTTTATATATTATTTTAAGATATTTTATGTCTTTATTTAAAATATATGCCCTTTCTACTGGATGAAAAGGTTTTAAACTGTCCCAGGCTTTGTTAAATAAATAACATTTGAAACAAATTATTAAATTATAAAAATTGTAAATAATAAAATAAAATTTGAAAGACATTTAGGTAATCATAACGTGATAATAATAAATATAAATATAAATATAATCCCATATCCTGACATTTCTTTTCGTTCTAAGCAGACAAGTCAAATATCTCAGGCTATTAAGGTGATCCCACAACGTTCAAACAAGTTTTTAATTACCACATAAGCCACTGGAATTAGGTAAGAGATTTCAACTCATCCAGTATATGAAACAATGAAAGTTGCTTTTTTTTTTCCATGTAGTTGTTACCTTCAGTCCATGTTGTTATACTTATTAGCATATGCATGTATACAGTGCCGTATACATTTTAACGTTTTAAGAAACAGTGATGAAAAGAATAAACACAGTGATATGTTACAAGCATTAAACAGTTCAGACATACACATGAGAACAGTTTAGCTACATGTACCATGGGCTATAATTAAGTGTGACAAGTTTACACTTTTAAATTATACTTTTGTGTGCTTTTGGTTCTCCTTCATACGCAGGATTAGGTTTTCTCATTTAAACACGTCGTCATCTGAGATCAGATTACAGAGGTTTTTCGAGGTGGACTGGACTGGGTTTAGCCGGCTCACAACAAGAACCCTTATGTTTCAACATGCAATTGGTAAGCTGACATCTTGGCCCAGACTAACCTTCTTTCTTTTGTCTGTTTTTGGGAACAATGGAGAGAATCCTGTTAGTGTGGAAAACTTCAATGCAAGAGGATAAAATTACAGTCTCCAGTGTGTGTTTGTGTGTACTTCGAAATCTATGAAGGGAACAAAGTAAATAATGACTTTAGGTAGGTTATAGCTCATCTTTCAAAGCAAATCAGCACACCAGCTCCCTTTAGATAGTTACATTATAATTATGGTCTGTGGGCTATAATATACACTTAAGAATTAAAGATTCAAACGCTGGTTTTCTCCACTTTAATTTTACCCCAGCATGTCTCCTCCAGTCAGTCCTCATCCATGGTGTTGCATATAAACAGACACCGGCGTGGACACACAGAGACAACGTTGTCTCCTGTCACAGTGGGACCACAGCGGGCTTGTCTGCTGTCACCATGATGAGGGATATAAAATGCCTTTAATGTCAGTCCTTCAACCAGTCGGTGAAACTTTCAACACCTAAAGCTGGTCATATCAAAGAACTGGGGCTTCCTCTGCTCTGATTTTTGACAGCCAGAGGTTGTTAAGCTATCAGGAGGTGCTTTATCTGAATCTGATCAGACAGCATGCAGACAGGTCTTTTTATTGGTTCCATGTTTTTCTAAACTTTTCTGGGAAATTGGTAAAAGAAAAATCCCAGATACATCCACATATAGTTGAGAATATTTTTTAATTAATGATTCATTACCTAATCGCTACACTGTGAATTGCATGTTTTCCAAGCAGTAATAATTGATTTAGTGGCTGACCAAATGAGAAATGCGGTACTATTACCAGCGTTTTCTTTCCTTTTCTTTTCAATTTTTTTTTGCGGCAGTGAAGGAATTCACCATTTACATTTACTAAAGCTTATTCTTGTTACTGAGCTCTTACAGTTATTAGATTGTTTGACTGCTTGCTTGAATTGTATGGGTTTAATCTAAATCTGAAAAACTCCCTGGAAGACTATTTAGGTAATTGTAATCCTTAATGTCTTAAGTTGGTGAAAGGTGAAAAACAGTAATTCATTCTGTATACGTGGTCATGGGAGGCTTGGAGCTTATCCCAGGGGACTCGGGGAACTAGGCAGGGTACACCCTGGACAGGGTACCAATCAATCACAGGGCACACACTTACTCAAACACTAGTAAAACAATGTGGAAATGCCAAATAGTCTAATCTGTGTGTTTGTGGACAGTGGGAGGAAACCAGAGGACCCAGAAGAAATTAAACATTAATAATTAAATAACTTGGTGATTAGCACTGTCGCCTCGCACCTCCAGGGTCAAGGGTTTGATTCCTACCTCGGGTCTGTATGCATGGAGTTTACATGTTGGATGAAATTCAATCTTTCTCACTGATTCATCATCTATACTGCTTTATCCTGTATATAGGGTAGCGGGGAGCCTCTATGCACACAGACCCCGAGGTGGGACTCAAACCCGTACCCTGGAGGTGCAATGTGACAGTGCTATTTGTGGCTCTCAAAGTACAAACCAACATAAAATACTCTGCCCGAACAGTATTTGTGCTGATTTATTTTTTTATGGTATATACATAATGCTGAAAATGTGTGTGCTAAAGAAGATACATCTCTTTATGCAAAGTGGAACTGACCGATCTTGCTTCCCTGAAAAAAATCAAGTTGCCAACGTTTTGGAGAGATGATTTTATATGTTCCCAAAAATGGCAATTTTTCAGTGTTATATTGTTCCACTTCAACCAATAATAATTTAAAATGCAAATGATTCATATTTCTTTATGAGAATTGATCTTAAAATTGGTGTAAGCTTCTAGAAGCATATGACCTGTAAATATTGGTGCTTAAAACATTCTGTGCAAAATTTGTGCAAAAAATATGTAGTGTCCGTAACCATATCAAATTCATGTTGCAATATCTTAACAACTGTGCATTTTAGAATAATATACTTTTTCAGGTTTATGTATTTTCATGTGAAATCTAAATTGGGCAAGTTTCATCTGAATGACATTTAAGACCATTGAAAGATTTGAAATAAAAAAAAAAGTTACGGACACTACATAAAAGGGCATGTAATTGTATTTAGTAATGTGTTTCTTTTTATCTGATAAAAATATAAATATGTATGCATTTTTACAAAAGATACAGCATGGATCGGGAGATAAGAAGCATTAAGTATTATGAAAAATGGTGTTATATGATCTTATCTGAAAATTCACTTTTTCACACTTTTTAGCACCATTAAATTTTTTTATTTTTATTTTACAAAACATTCAATAACTGTACAGATTAAATAAAGCGGGGGGGGGGGGGTACAGCAGGAATAACACAGTTATTAAAGGGAAAAAGAAAGACAGAAAGAGACACAAAATACCAACACATCCAAAAAGTTTGCAGCTTTTGTGTGTGACGTCACGCTACGTCTCAAACGCCTCAGTTTTTGAAAATAATGCACTGCGTAGGCTGCACAACGCTTTCTTTCATTACTACTGTAGTATCCCAGCCTAGACGATAGGAGTTATTTGGAACGCGACCGGTTACAAATGGCTCCGTAATAGGCGGAGCGTGGGTGTGGCCTGAAGCGCACGAGCTTAAAAATACGTGATGTCAGAAGTGTGATAGTTTTGAGTCCAGAGAGAAGCGTGAGTGTAAGAGGGGAGAAAAAAAAAAAAAAAAACAAGAGAGAGAGAGAGAGAGAGAGGGAGCAGAAATAAATAGTCACCCGCGTGGACGGACAGAAGACGGAGGAACATGCCGTCGTACGCGTTTAATCAGTTTATCGACAGAGATGACATTCTGTGCAAGGTAACTTCATGCTTTATGTTTGGCCTTCTTTAGGTGTGTGTGTGTTAGTAGTAGAAGTGCAGCACGTGAGTCGAACAACGTGTTAATATGAAAAGCAGACGTGCATGCAACTCAAATACTAAAAAGTATCAAGTATTAAAACAAACTGTGTGTGTGTGTGTGTGTGTGTGAGAGAGAGAGAGAGAGAGTGTGAATGTGTGTGTGTTTGTGGGCCACGAGTTTTCAGTCCTGAAGCGAATTAAACTGCTTCTAAGTTGTTTTTAACCTGTTTTAACTTAGTTTGCTGCGAATGTTGGTGCAAATTTCATTTTATATAAAAAAAAAATGTGATTTGTGATTAAAGTTATACGTGACAAGTAACAAATACGTGACGTGCATTGTACTTTGAATGTAAACAACTTCTCGATATAACGAGATGCCGTGCATGAACAGCACCAAAAACGTTTAAGCAGTTTGCGCGGGATGCATAACTTTTTTTTTTTTTAAATAATTTATTAATTTAATACGCTTAATTGTTGCTTAAAATGTGCTTGCTTGTTTTGTTTTTTTTAGTCCAAGTTTAATTGGTGTATCGTTTGCGCATGCGCACGGTTGCTCAACTTTTTAATCGAATGACATCACACATTCTATAAAGCCACCATCATTCTTTTTTTTTTTCCTTTCTTTTTCTGCAGCAACTTTTAAAACTAGACATGGATGATCTGCCGAAGACTTTGTCACCTCCTTCGTCAGCTGTCGGATATCACAAGCCTGGATCGATAACTTCCAACAACTGGGCGCAAGCCAAAGAAATCTCTCTGTCGTCATCATCATCATCACGATGGAACAAGATGGGCTTCTGGTCGGAGCGTGCCGTCAGTATGGTGGAGGGTGATACGGGAGGTCTGGGCTGGGCGTCTGACAAGCCCGGGTCCATGCTGAACGCTTCGTCTTTTGGCAGCTCGTCGTCTTCTCTGTCTTCCGGTACGGCGTCGTCACGTTACAAGACTGAACTGTGTCGCACCTTTACGGAAAGAGGCACGTGCAAATACGGGAACAAGTGCCAGTTCGCGCATGGACACGAGGAGCTGCGAGGGATCAACCGCCACCCTAAGTACAAGACCGAACCGTGTCGCACGTTCCATTCGATCGGCTTCTGCCCGTACGGTATCCGCTGCCACTTCGTCCACAACAACGATGACGATTCCCACTTCTGCCCTCAGCAGCCCTCTCTTCCCACGAGTACCCAGCGCCCACGCCTCCTAAAACAGAGTTTTAGCTTTGCTGGCTTTCCCTCCAACCCTCCACCACTCGATCCACCATTTTCTCAGTCGTCCTTCCTCGGCATGCCGTCTGCTTCGCCACCTTCATCAGGCACCATCTCTGACCTCCTGGCCATGGCGTTCCCGGAGTTCCAACCCTCGCACGACTCCGGCTGCTCTAGCGGTGAAAACACTCCTACCGCCTCGCCCGTTCAGACTGCACCCGGTGTCCCAGACCAAAGTTTCAGCATCTCGCTCGGCGCGCGGAGCCTCTCGCTCACATCGCTCTCGGACCACGAGGGACGTTGCAGCAGCTCGGCCAGTAGCCTGAGCGGCTCTGATTTGTCTTCCGCTCCTGACAGTGCAGCCAAAAGACTCCCTATCTTCAGTCAGCTCTCTGTTCCTGATGGTTTTTGCAGCGAAGGCAGTTCAAGTTTCTTCCTTTAGAGTTCTCTTTCTCACACAGCTTTCCTGACCTTGATTATAGATTTATAGTATCTTTGCCAAATACTTGACATTTGCGTTTGAGCTGAGTGTGAAGAAGACTTCTACATTTTCCACAAAAAAAAAAAAAAGTGGAGGGGATTTTTTTTTTCCAGATTTGTGATCAGAGACTCTTTTTAAAAAAAGAGAGCGAAGTTAAATTGTGGGTTTGGAGTGAAACACTGTATGTAATCAGTATTTAATTTAGTTGCTGGTTAAAAGGTTTATATATATAAAAGAACAAAAAAAAAAGCCAAAGAATTTATGAATCTTTAACCTCTTTTGTACAAATGTTCCATAGATTCAGTGTTTGTTTCGACATTGGGATTAATCTGTTGTCTCATGTAGTCTAAGCTGTACTGTTTTGGACACTTTTTTTTTTTGGACAACTTCCCCCCCCCCCCCCCCCAGAAGCTGCTGTGGTTTTAACACTGTTTGTGAATACTGTTGGACAGCAGAACCTTATTAAAGTGACGAGATGTTCCTTCTTTCTCACTTAGTTTATTTTCAGTCTAAAAGTAAGTATTGTGAATTATTATTTTTTAAACCTGTTCGATTTGAAATTGTAATTAGGCAAATTTGTGTACCAGACTTGTCACCCCCCCTCCTTAATTTTTTTTTTTTTTTTTTTTCTTCCCCTTCTTCTTTTGTTTTAAACATTCTCCGGAAAAGTTGTTTTTTGTTTTTGTCCCCCCAAGGCTTTCATGTAACTCCTAGATTTGATTCATCGCCAGCAGCTTGATGTTTTTTTTTTTTTTTTATTTATTTTATTGTATTTATAGAAAATGTTTCATGTTTTGTTAAGTTTAATATATTTTTTTCCTCTCCAGTTTTTGTACTGAAAATAAAACTTTTTACAAGTATATCAAGCTTTTTGTCGAGTTGTCTTAGAAAATGCACAATATAAGAACCAAATCTAATTTATGCGAGTGCTCAGGTTTTTAACGGTGTGGCTTAGCTCGGAGACTGAACGACACCCTTCTGTGAAGTTGATGTGGATGCCTTTTGTTATTCTTAACGCAGTGTTGGGGGGGGGGGGGGGGTTGTGGTGTTGAACAATCTAAAATTGTATGGAAATGAAATGATGAGGGTGCTTTTGTGTCAAAGTTTTCTCTCCCTCCTACTAATACGTGCCTGGTAGTGCGTTGCCTCAAGTCATCAAATTTATTATATATACTGTATATAATTTTTGTTGTTTCTTCCTATATAAAGACTTTCTTTAAAGACTCTACACGACACGTGGGCCACACAATCGTACGTTTTTTTTATTTTATTTTACCCCCTTATGTAAATCTCCAACATTCTTGTTTGAATTGCAAGTAACTACATTCAATATACGTGCATCAGAGTTCCCACAAGTGCAATGTTTCATCAATTACACCCTAACCTCCTACCCCTAAAATAAATTCAAAAAAAAAAAAAAAACGGCAAAGTGACATCTTTCTTCTACAGCACCTGACTGCAAAATCAGTAAACTGAAATTAAATTCTCAAATCCTTGACCTGGTCAGTATCTCAGTTCATCATTGGCTTGTCGTGAGAATCCTTTTAGGTAAGGCTCCCCCCCCCCCCCCCTTTTTTTAATTTATTTTTGTTATAAAAAAGGTGGAACAGCAAAAGGGTTAAACGTCTGTGCTGTTCTCTATTGTGCACGAGGAAGATTCTCCCACATTGCCTAGTGAGCCTGCACAAAGGCCTCGGCCGCATTCTCACACAGGACCCAGATCATGTGGAATCCTGAGCAGATGGCAGTATTCACCAAGACTTCAGGTCAAACATATGCTCTCCAGGCTTGTGGATACAATGGAATCTCTCAGAGTGGAGTGCGCGTGTGTGTGTGTGTGTGTGTGAGAGAGAGAGCTGGGGGTGGAAGGGGGAGACCTATTGGTACTGTACAGCCAAACGAGAATTGAAGTCCTTGTAAAATGTCTGAAGTGTTCCATCGTTCTTGTCAATTGCATCACTTCCTCATAGAGGAGAGGAATGTAGGATCCGAGACCCATAAAAAGAGTCAGAACTGAACAAGAAAACAACAAAACTAGCTCTCCAGGGATAAGAAATGCCATGCAAATGCTTTACACGAAGTCATTACAATTGGACTTTTCATTATTGATAGATTATTGATGGATTTGTTTTGGGTGACACAGTGGCATAGTGGTTAGAACTGTGGTCTCCACGGTTGAGGGTTGGAGTCTCGCTGTGTGTGTGTGTGGAGTTTGCATGTTCTCGCTGATTCCTCCAGGCAATCGGGTTTCCTCCCACAGTCTAAAGACATGCAGATTAGGCTGCTCCCATTAGGGGTCGAGGACCATTTGTCTCCATCTTACTCTGTCTACCACATCTTGCTTTGGCACTCCAAGCTCCCGCATGTCCTCCCTCACCACATCCATAACCCTTCCTCTTCTCCTCCTGCCAGGCAGCTCCATCTCTAGAACTGTCCTCCCGATATACCCCTCGTCCCTTGTCCAAACCATCATAATCTGGCCTCTATGTCCCCAAACTTTCCCACCTGTCTCTCTAATATACTCATTCTTAATCCTGTCCATTCTCACTCACTCACTCACCATCTATACAAGGCCACGGGAGCCTGGAGCGTATCCCAGGAGAATTAGGGCATGAGGTGGGGTACACCCTGAACGGGGTGCCAATCCATCACAGGGCACGCTGTCATTCACAATCACACGCTACAGGCAATTTGGGAACATCAATCAGCTGTGGGAGGAAACCGGAGTACCCTGAGGAAAACCAACAAAGAACAGGGAGAACATGCAAACTCCATGCACACAGACCCAAGGCGGGAATCAAACCTGGAACCTAAGGGTGTAAGGCGACAGTGCTAACCACTAAGCCACCGTGCCACCCAGTCTTGTCAATCACAAAGCAAATCGCAGCAACTCTGCCACCTCCAACTCTGCGCCTGTCTTTTCATCAATGCCAACGTCTCCAAACTGTTCAACACAGCTGGTCTCAATACCATCCTGTAGACTTTAATGGGCAAATTGACCGTAGTGTGTAAGTGAGTGTGTGTGTGCTCGTGCCCTGCGACGGATTGGCACCCTACCCCACCGGATAGATAGGCTCCAGGCCTCCCGTGCCCCTGTAAAGGATATAAAATAAGTGTGTGTGAGTGAAGTTGATTTGATTTGGAATAGATTCTTTAACCTCACACTCATAATTTGAATGAAGAAGCATTTTTCAAACCTCAACAAGGAAGTACTGGGAGCTTAACAGCTCCAGGGTTCCAGGTTCAATCCTGAAGTTTACTGTGTGTTGAGCTGCAGATGTTCACCACGTGAGAGTTCTCCATGTTCTCTGGTTTTGGAACGTGAATGAACGTGCATGGTGCCCTGTGACTGACTGGTGCTTCATTTGGGGTGAATTCTCCCACCCTCAGCCCAGGAATATGCAGGGGATTTACCCTGACTCTGGTCAGGATAAAGCAGTCACTGCCGATAAGTGAATGATTTATGGCACTGCATAATGAACTCTTGCTGTGACCTTTGTCATGTATTTTCTGGGAAGTTCTGGTCTTGGGCAGTAACTTATGTTTACCACCAGAGGGCAGCAGAATGTAATTTGTAAAGAAAAGAACTGCACAGACAATTTTTTTTACCCAGATTGGTTTTGGAGGATTTCTGTGTGATAGTGTGAGTCTATGAATAAATCAACTTTAATTTATGACCAAATGATTATCATTTATTTATTCACTTATCGTGGTTAAGGTTTAGGTGGATCGACAGCCTATCCTGAGAGCGCTGGGTATGAACTCTGAATTGGATGGCAGTCCATCACAGCACACCATACACACACACACACACACACACACTCATTTACACCTGCAAACAAGTCAGAGTTACCAATCCAAAACAGAGTGGTGAGCTTTATGAAGGTTGGAGAAGACCTGAGAACGCACACTTGGACTCAGGATGGAACACATGAGCTGTGAGACAGCGTTGCTGTGGTGCCCCAAGTGTTTATCATGAAAACTATAACTGTGAACATAAATATCTCCGTTAGTGTGCTGTTTTGCAATGTCCTCTCCAGTTATCTATTCTTCTTGTGAAATTTGAGGAATTATGCAATATGTAAAACACTAAGAGGAACCGGGCAGTTTTTTAAGAGGAACTGAATAGACATTGTTCGACCCCAAATTCGGTAGTTAAAAGTGCACCAAATGACATTTCATGTGATTGGCAGGTTGAAATGGTTCACGTGAGGAGTTGCATTGAAACTTCACTAAAACTCCTCCTCCTATGTGCAGTAATTGACCAATAGCAGCCTAGAAACTGTTACTAGGTATAGGAACTTCTGAATAGGCTTACAATCTGATACCATGGTTGTCTGTGTGTGTGTTTGTGTGTCTGTGTGTGTGCTCGTGTGGGGTGCACAACCGGATTTACAATATTCCAAAAGGTTAGAGGGTGAGATGAATATTTACTAATTTCCCAAAGTTATGAGGAGTGTTCAAGTCAAACCAGGACTTTTGATTGTGCAATACGACAGAAGACAGTTATGATAATAAAAAAACTTTTTTTTTTTTTTTTTTTTTAATAAATAAAAATGTATTTCTCTATTTAACTCCATGCTTCACTAATGCACCTACAGTATCTCAGCGTTTCACTAGTGCTTGGATAGCATCACATCTGAAACCCTGGAACTCCTTTAAAGTGCCCAAAAACGTAGAAATGGCTTTAAACGAGTTCAGCACTGCACGTGGGATGTGGCAATAACTACCAGCCGAGTTCCTGGAACGTGTGGTGGTGTTGGTGAATGATGTTGTGTAAAGATCACAGACAGATGAGTCTCTTCCACAAGCAGATTTGCAAGGATCAGGCGTTCCATTCGCTGAATGATCACAGGAACGACTGGAGTGCGCTCCCAGCCGCCTCGGCCAGGATTGGCATTCACAGACATATGGTCTTTATTAAAATGTTAGCACCGTTTAAATGTTCTACCGCAGCTAGGAGTCTCATCACCATATTATGATGAAAGTCTTCTGTAAATGTCAATCGTTTTATGCCTTCACTCATGAGGAATTTCACCACAAGTCCCCGTTTTACTTGAACGCCTCTCGTAAAATACAGGACTTGATGCAGGTGCAGGATCTGAATTAAACCCTATGGAAGGTCAAATTAACAGTCACATAGAACATTAATCTAAATTTAAAAGCAAGCAAGCTGGTGAATCATGCTAATGAATTAATCGTAAACAAATGGATTTTATTACTGTATAAAGCCAAAACCCAGAATGAAATTCTGTGTAATAAAAATTATAATATTTATAATGTTAATAAAGATGTAAGCTGTAGAATAGCAGTAATCATATAGTTATAAAACATAACATTTATATAAATTAAATGGCGGCACGATGGCGTAGTGGTTAGCACTGTCACTGTGCTTGGTGGGTTTCGTCCGGGTAATCAAAGTTTTCTCCCACAGCCCAAAGACAGGCAGATTAAACTACCTGGCGTTCGCAAAGTGCCTATAGAGTGTAAATGAGCGTGTGTATGTGTGTGTCCTGTGATGAATGTGTACTCCGCCTCATGCACTAAGTCTTCTGGGATAGGCTCCATACCACACAACCCCCCCCCCCCCCCCCCATACACACACACACACACATACCACCATGTATACAGGCTGAAGCGCTATAGATGATTGACGTTTATAGAAACCTTTCACTCACAATATGCTGTGGCACGTAAAATATGTGAAAACTATGTGCGTAACACAATCATCTTTTGACATTTATCTATTTTGGGTTCTTGAATAAAGTTCAAAGGTATTTCAAAATATACCTCTATTCAGTCATTGTCAGTAAATCGTGGTCACGGGAATATGAGGTGTGAGGCAATTATATGTTCTTGATGAGTTGCTTGTCAATGATGTTGCAGCACACACACACACACACACACACACACATTCATTCATTCATTCATTCACGCCTAATGACAGTTTAATGTAGTTATTCCATCCACCATCACGTATTGGGAGGGTGGGATTAAACCAGAAGACATTCACATGGACATGGTGTGTAATCTAAGGATCTCAGGATGGAACCAGGAACCCTGAAGCTGTCAGAGGGCTTTCATGATGTTATCTTTCATGATTTTTGAATCTTAAAAAGCTATATGTTTTTTTTTTTGTTTTGTTTTTTTACTTTGTAATGGTTCCTTATGTCAAGTACTTTTCAGGAAGGATTATTATATTGGACATATATATATATATATATATATATATATATATATATTTAGCATATAATAACTCAGTCCTTAGTTTTAGATCTTTAATAATAACAAGAACATTCTCACAACAAATAGTTTTCAAAAGTGGTGACAGAGTGAAAATTTGAAATTCAGTTGACCGAAGCCAAAGTTATAAAGGATTGTAACGAAGTACAATAGCAGGATTTATAAAAAGATTAACATTTCAGCATCAGGACTGTCTGTCGTACCTCAGTATGAGGCCTCACTAAAACATCTGTTTGGCCCAAACATTCCTTTTTTTAGCAGTTTCACTTCCTTCCCTTTATGTCCTCGCCTATGTACGTACATACCAACAGACCCAAAAAGAGGAAGTTATCACCTTGACAACACACAGTTACTTCAACATTCACGCTCAAGTCTTGTTATTTTTTCCCATTTAGTTTGTCCTGCGGCAGGTTTTCAGCCTGGATGTAATATTATGAGGGATAGATTGTAAAGTTTAATGATTTACAAAAGGTCTGAGTGAAACACTGGAACAGAGCTTTTATAAATCTCAGACTGCTACACTTCTCCTTGTTTGTGGATGGTGTTTAAGGTACAGGAAAGGCCTCACACAAGTTCATGCACTCATGTTGAAATGTGTTCCTGTAGTTTATCGAATACGATGTGCTGGAAATCCCAGGAAATCAGGATGAGATTTGTTCCAACTGAAATGACCTTCAGTTTAAACTGGACTTCAGATAAGCATTTGACATTTAGCACAGCTATTTTTTTGTTTACTTAAGTTACTGGCCATCCTAGTGATTGCTGTTGTTTGTTTGTTTTGTTTGACCAGCTTAGTACCTCCTTTGAAGTGTGATACATTGTGTCAGAAACACTATTCATCAGAAACAACAATGAAAACGACTTAATAGAGTTTTCCACAAAAATATGTAGATCATATATTCTCAAAATAGTTTACGAGTTCTAAAAAATAAAGCAGGGTTTGCCTGGAATTTGCCCTTAAGTTTGAGAAACTGCGCAATGCTTCCTCGATGACGTTTCGCTGTGTACTTTATGAGACCTCTCTTCCCTCCCCTTTGGACCTGGAAATGAACAGAATGCACAGAATGTTACACAGAAAGTTGTTCCCTAAACTTCCTCACTCCATCCTCAATAGTGGCATCAGCAACGTTACTTTTCACAAAATTTAGAAACGGAGATGAGACAAATATTCAGACTATGGTTCCATTTTCTTTTGTTTTTTTGCTAACTCTGCTCAGAGGAAGTGGCTCCACAGATGGAGGGGACAGGAAGTTGGAGGCAGGCGGGGAGGGTGGAGAGGCTTGGTTTCAGATCCTGTTGGAGCTGAATGGCAACCTTTGTATTTTTCGCACACTGCCTCCACTTCCCGCATATGTCGTGGAACGGACGTATCCCCTCCCTAGAGGAAAGAAAGAGGGAGTGGCTCCCACCACATGGTTCTTCTTCTGTCTGCGTGTGCAGATTTGTCCAGAAGCCTGGGGCATTCTGAAAAGCACACGAAGAAATTGCACAACTGTGTTCCCCAAACAGACGCAGACGGGAAAAAACATGGTTTTCATAACGCACACAGACACTCTTGATGTTAAAGTCTGTTACCTTTAATGCAAAAGTTAGAAAGTGGTTTAGTGAAGGAGGGAAGGGAGAGAGAGAGAGAGAGAGAGAGAGAGAGGGGGGGGACATTCTTCGCTGTTCTGCAATGTAAACGTAAGTCGTAGCTGTGCAAAACTGCTTAATGGACAGCGAAGACTAATATTTGAAAGTTTGAAATTCATCTTCAAACCTTTATGTCCACTAGATCAGGATTCCGTTTTTTGAAAAATATATCAACGTTTCAGATTTTACAAAATTGATACTCAAATATTCCTACTGTCAGCTCGAATAACACAATGTCAGTTCATGACTGTGTCAAAATCGAAATGTATGAGGCACCAGTGGTTGTGTGACTATTAGCAGATTATCCAAGGATTAGTGAATTAATTCCGATGGTTTGTATTGTGCTGCAGCTCAGAGACATCCATGGCAACAACAAAACATACAGCACAGATTTTCTCAGGGATTACCAAGCGTTTAATTTCGTGCTACAACACGACAGATTGAAGTCCTTTTTAAAAAAAAAAAATTTTATTGAAACATAAATCACAATAAACTCACTGTCATAAAAGCAATATAATATACAATATGTTAATTATTGAATATGTCCACTATCTAATTTCTGTCTTTTTACTGACCCTAAAATGCTTTCACAACCCTTGAATCTTAACACACTCTGAAACCAGGGATGGTCTGTTTTTTTTTTTTGTTTTTTTTCTCTCTTTGGGGAAATTGCATAAGCTTTTGAAATTGTGATGCAAGTACTATCTTGCTGCTTAGCAATGGTAACGATGTGGAGACACTGTTTTGACTGCCTCCGTAAACACAAAGTCAGAAGTGCAACTTTGCACCTGATGTCAGCATAGATTCGGGCTTCCCGGCATGGAGGTCAGCCCAAAATCTCACAGGATCACTGATTTATTATTATTTGTTTCATTTCTTTGCCTTTTTTGTTTTTTTTTGAAAAGACCAATATAAATCTCAGATCTTAACTTAGTGCACATTCTTTACTTGTTTAGATACTGCTCATACCATTTCATTCCATCTTGACATTGATGTCCTGAAGGGGTTCGTTCTTGGAAGAAACTGAAAAATTCCTGTTAAATTTTTCAACAGTTAGCAACCAACAGATGGTGTAATTAAAAGGAGTGAAAGGAGTTATAAATTCTTACTGGTACCATGTAGCCAAATGATGAGCAGCATAAACTAAATCTTACAAGACTTTCCATTTATTTTCCATTTATTCTGCTTAAAAATATCAGCTAAATTCCATGTTTGGGAGTTGAATCCCAAATATTATTTGCGATAGGGTGTACAATCCCTTGTGCCCTTGACTAGGGGTTAGAGATGGATTTGGGATTCAGAAAATTGTTAGAATCTACTTAGCTTGGTAGCTCATGTATTATTCATCCATCTAGGAATAATCATTGTATTTATTCCCATTGTAGGAGACAAACTACAGGCAATTTGAGAACGCCAATTAGTCTAACCTGCCTTTGGGAGGAAACCAGAGTACCCAGAGGAAACCCACCAAACATGGGGGGGGGGAAATGCAAACTCCATGCACCTGATGTGGGAATCAAACCCAGTCCCTGAAGGTGCAAGGCAACAGTGCTAACCACTAGGCCACCGTGCCGAATGTGGGTTTTGGCAGGTTTCTCCTTTCTCCTCTTTCTTTCTTTTCTACTGCAGACCATACCAACCTTTTTCACCTGACAGATAGTATAATTAATAATTGGTAGAACTCCTGTAATGCCAAGTAATACATATAGTGAAACATTCCAGTGCTGTTACCGTCTATTATCATCACTTGTAGAATGCCTCTCGTCCAATCAGATTACTCGGTCAGAGCTGACCGTTGTATAATTTAGGTTAACTTGTTGCCTCACAAAAACAATGTCAAATGACACTCATTTAATTCTCTACAATAATAATAATAATAATGCAATTTATTTATATAGCCACCTTTTGTGTCACCCAAGATCGCCATCCAATTCAAACAAGAGATTTTTAATAACATTGAGTGGTAAATAACATTAAAACTATATTAATTCATATGGACATACATTGCATAATTTGCTTTATTTTATATATATATAAATTTTTCTCTAGTTTTTTAAGGGTGCCAGAAATTCCTGAGTTACAATCTCTCTACAACCCTGGACTAGTCGACAGTAACCTGAGTTTCACACATTACAGCGTTGTATTGCGTAACCTTAAAAGATAAGTGGTAACTATTTATGTATTATTGAACACAGCTTAATTTCGCAACAGTACCAACGATAATGGATTTCAAGCCTCAAACAACAGGTGCAGTCCATTTAAACAGAGAGTCGACCTCTTTGTTCTATTCAGAGGGATTAAAACCATCAGTTTTTAGTGTTGAAGGACTTAACTACTGACTTCATGGAAAAAAGACGTTTGTGTAGACAGCGTTTTAAAATGATAATTGTGTCATGATGTGAGTTTAACTGCGTATTCTTTAGTAGGAAGTAACTACAGAAATAGAATAAAAAGAAATTTCCAAGTTCCTTCTTCATGCTTTTTGTTCAGAATTTCTGTTCAGTCTGTTCATGGTTCATGCATTTGAAGTGAACTTTTTCTCATTTGTTTATTCAATACATTATTCACTAAAATTAGTTAGCAAACATATAGTATAACTATAATATAACTATAAAAACATTTGTCTCTAATGTTAGCTTTCTCGGTCAGATGTGAGGCAAACGCTAGAATGTAATGCTTTTGCTACTACGCTGAGATGGAAACAAATGAGACAAGCAGTCATATGGCGCTTACAGAAGTGGTTAAAGCCATGCAACCACTAAGCTCCATAATGGAACAGTGTATTCATTTAGAATAAGAGTTGTTGTTTACACTGTATTGAGTGCTCAGATGGAAATAGCAAGATAGGAGTAAGAATATTTTTAAGTGATTGTTTCCCCGTATTTTTCCAGTGATCTCAAAGGTGATCTCATACCTTTCAAAAGTGTTTTTAATAGTAGATGCATTGATTTAAACCAATATTACTTCACTCTCATAATAAAGGTTTTATTTATCCTCACTATGAGCTTAATTTTCTATGAAACCAGTATGTGTATATGGTATATGTATATGGTCCTTCCCTTGTCTTTTATGTAGACAGTAAATGTGTCATCCAAAATAATACAAAGACTACAAAGATACAAAGATAGTGGATTTCTTGGAAAAAGTGAAATACATTATTAAAATAAAAAATATATTTATGATGGTAACATAAGTATATTATGTCAATTTTAATATGTACTGTAATAATATTTAATATGTAACCTCTGTAGTCTAACTAGGGACCATGGAGGCCAATGGTGATTACCATTGTATTAACCAACATTCACTCGCTACAGGCAATTTGCATGGCTTTGGGAGGAAACCCACCAAGTACAGGAAGAACATACAAACTCCATGCACACAGACCCCTAGGCGGGAATCGAACCCAGACCCTGGAGAAGCAAGGCGACAGTGCTAACCACTACGCCGCCATGTCATCTTACACTTCACTAACAACAGTTTAAACTCATCTCATCCTTGTTATTTTTTAAGGTTGGGTTATGTTGCATTCAAGACAAAAAAAAAAAGTTCTAACAGAGATTTCCAAAAAATGCCTGGTACATCTGGGGAGGAGGTCTAAGTGGTCTAGTCAAACCACACTTCTATTCGTACATCCTTCTCAAAATTCACACACCTGTTCAAATATTCGACTTGACCACACAGGTCTTAAAAGAGGGATTGTTACTTGCTGTACACTCCTGTCTCATGTGTAATATTTCAACACACACCATTCAGAAATGATTTCAGACTCAAGAAAACCATAATTATCATTGCTTGTTTGAAAACTGCCCATTTCGCACTTTTCTGAAACCACAGCCATCTCAAGTAGTATGTGGGGCCCAGCATGTTTTTTTTTTTTTTTACCTTTTTTTTTTTACCTTTTCATGGACCCAGTCTAAAGAAATGCAGCTTCTATGAAGAAGGCGAAAATAAATAAGCTATAGAACAAACATAACCAATGCACAAAATATAGCAAATTAAGAACAAATAGTTAAACAATTAAGGATATGGTGTAATTTTCATGCTTCAGAAGTGTCGACGTCATACCTTTCCCAGTGTGTAAGAATCCCACAGTGTGAGAGAGTAAATATGCACAATTACTGTGTCTGCATTCCCTTGCAGTTTGCTGATAGACAAGGTCTGCACACTATTTAAAAGCCCTCCCAGCTAACTGCTGCACCAGATCTTTCACTCAGATTTAGCAGCAAAGATAAAAGTTGGCACATGGGGGGAAAAAAAACACACTCAGACAAAATGAAAATATTGCTGCCTATCTCTATCACAGTTATAAATAATGCATAAAAAGTGGATCTGCTATTGATTTCGGAATATTACTACAAACCAAACTACAAACCAAGACAGGCCCAGTGCCTCAGCGTGAACAAGAAGTGAACATGATGAGAATTAAGTACCCTATATGAATTCCTCTGAAGTGTTATTAATACATAAATGCACCACAATCAAGCATCATAATATAGAGGCGTAAATAAGTGGACAGTTTCAAGTACCTCGTTTCCACTTTCAGAGGTTTCCTCTGCCATAACAAGACTGAACCCCATCAGTTTGTCAAGTGCAGCGACATCAACTGGTCAATGAAAATCAGACTCATCCAGGTGGGAGAACTTAAAGCTCGTGATGAGACCAAGGCATTTGAGTACAAGTGATATAGGAAAATCTACGCAATTTGTACAAATTTGTCAACAGGCAAGGCAGCCAAATGCTTGGACTCCTAGGCCAGTAGGGCCCCCCCCCCCGAAAGCTGACCCATATTCATTTATTATTTATAAGATAATGATGATGAAAGCTGGTTGGAGAAGCCCCCTGAAAAAATGTATGCCTAGGGCCCCAAAAGACTCTAGAATCACCTCTGTTACAAATGCTAACTTAAGTCGAATCATCATCACCACCCATAAAGGCAAATAAGAACCACTCTTCAACATCATCAAGCCGCACACATCGTGCCTTGTATGGTCACGTAACCCTTCACGACCCCCTACGTAAGACCATCCTCCAAGGCACAGTAGAGGAAACGCACCACAGAGGTAGCCGGTGCAAAACCTGGCTGAACATTGCCGAAGAATGGACTGTTAACTTGCTACAAGCTGATAAAGAGAACAGTGGAGAGACTTGCTGCCACTTAGCAAATCCATCCACCTCAAGGTTTGCATTCTGTTGTGCTGACTGCGGTGTGCGTTCAGATGTTTTACTGCTCAGCATGGGCATTGAATAATAGGTTTTTGTGTGTTTTTTAAATTACTCAGGCATTCCTGTCAGTTTAAATCAACCTTCTCCTCTGACCCCTCTCATCAACAAGGCGTCTGTGCTTGCATAACTGCTGCTCACCAGACTTCTTCTATAATTCTGAGAAAATTCCAAGACTCCTGTGTGTGAAAATCACAGGAAATCAGCAGTCAAACCAGTTTCTCTGGCACGAACAAGCATGCCACGAGCAAAATAACTGAGATCACAATTTTCCCATTCAGATGTATTTGACATGTATCTACATGACATTATGCATTGGGCTGTTGCCATATGATTGCCTAATTGAACATTTTTCCATTGCTAAAAGTACTATATAGATCAAATAAAATTGAATTGAATTGAATCTTTTGATCACTTCTTGTTGGGCCCAAACGTTCTAAAAAATATTCAGCTTTTTGAGGGGGTTTTTTTCTGCTCAAAGAGGCAAAAAGGATGCAAGCATCTCTTTGTCCATTGTAAACACCATAACACTAAAAGACAAACAAGAACTATGGTAACTTGGCAGAGATAACTGTGCCTAGGGGTAATAGCCAAGGATACAAGAATCATGGCAAAAAAAAACAACAGCAAACATGCTAAGCATAGCAGATGTTAGACAAACAATGAAACTTACATCAAAACTTGCACAGTGTGATTTCTAAGACTTTTGATCTGTTCTGTCTCTCTTGCATTTTTCTTTTCTTTTTTTTTAGTAATAGCGATAAGTCACAACCATAGTTCCTCAATCTTGTTTGATTTTGCGCTCATGTAAAGTATGTTGAGCGAAAGAAAAGTCTGCGCTTGCATGGACACCACAGAACGCAAGACCACTACTTGGATGCAAAGCTGAGCACACCAAGGTGGTGTTTGGCATGATTTAGCTTCCCCATGTGTGGCTCAAGGAAATGGACATTCCAGCCCCCTACAATGGAGCCAAGTTACCCACTGACAGATGACAGATACACTGCCATTTCTAGTGGATGAGCATGGTGGATCTGATGACGCGGAGAGGAAGTGGCTCGATTTCCTGTTGTCAAAGCTTGCTGGCCCAGGCACACCCAGTCACAAAAACCCGACCGAACTCCTACAGCCGCTCAAGTGGGAGTTTCCAGTGACCAGATACGTATGAGCTTCCCAAAAATTGTTTAGGGAGTTGGTTTGCTATAACCTGTGAACCTCAGCAGGTTTGTTCCTGGTAGAGGTCATCTTGGAGGCCTATCAAATAGTGCAGCAGAGGAAGGTAGATGGGGCCATGCCATACACAAGCCCAGCTCCCATAGCACTTCCAGGCACTAGCCAAATAAATAACTTATTTCTCTCAGTCAAGCCTTATTCTAAAGAAACACATCTGGTGGGATCACAAAATAAAGATTCTAGATGAACCAGATGCTGTTGCCCCCATGCATTCACCAATGTTTGTTGCTGGTGAAGTGGGTGACCACTTTATATCCCAGGGTGCCCTTTAATCTGAGTTTCCCTCTGGCTCTATCTTTTAGTTATGCTGTCATAGCTGGTCTTGCCAAAGTTCCTACTCAAAAAATGTACATTAACTCTCTCTCCCTCTCTGTCAAGTTATACATGACACTCCTGAGACACCAGTGATCCACCACCCCTTCTGCCTGTTGAACCTGTCTGATCGGTTTGAATGCTCAACTTCTGAGTGAAGGTCTCATCACATGAGAGCGCTCACTGCTGCTGAGCATGGATTCATATAGTTTGCTCAAAGATACAAAGAGCTTTATATGATACAAAGAATTTTGCTATAATGGTTTATGCTGGCAGATGAACGCTTCGTTACCTTAACAAAGTGAACTTCATGTTAACAAAGTTAATCTTCTTGTCATACATTTTCACTTTTTAGCCATTTAGCACACGGTTATAGAAAGAATTCATTTGTGGTCACATCATCTGATGTTACCCAAATGAGGGTGAGTTCCCTTTTGAGTCTGGTTCCTCTTAGGGGTTATCCCTCATGTAGTCCCCGGGAGTTTTCCCTTGCCATCATTGCCTCCAGCTTGCTCATTTGGGATACGTAGATAAATCTTGGCATTTATTTAATTATTTATTTAAAATTGCAGGTGAAATTTTTTTCAGATTTTATTTTTTTTTCTGTAAAGCTGCTTTGTGAAAAAGTCCACTGTTCCAAAAATCTGATCTTTACTGAGCATGTTTGCATATAATCATGCACTAATTGTCCATAGCATTTAAACCATTAACCACCTAGGATTGGTGTCCCCTTTCTGCCACCAGGCTCTGGGCTTTTCAACCATGTCTCTGCAGGGGTTCTGAGGTTGTGCTGTGGTTTTTGGCATTAGGATGTTGACAGTGGAACCTTTGGATGCTGTGCTACAGGTTTGGGCTCCAGTGGATTGGATCTGTTTGTCTAGCGCATCACATGGGTGCCTGATCTGACTGAGATCTGGGATTTGGGGCATGCATGAGGCTTGGATGCCCATGATCCTTGGCTGGTGATCACTAGTGTTCATGTCACTCTGCACTTCGTAATCATGAGGTGAAGAGTGACATGTTCATATAATATACTGATCAGTCATAAAATTATAACATGTTATGCTGTATACATAGGGAATAATAGCTTACTGGTAATTGCTGTTGCTTTTGGTGTTCAAATCTTGCCTCCAGTCAATGCACAGAGAGTTTTCATGTTCTCCTCATGCTTTTTGCTCCCCAGAGTCCAAAGAAATGCGCTGTAGCCTGAGTGGTTCCTCGACATTGCCTGCAGCTTATGATTAAGTGTGTGAGTGTGTGTGCGCACTTGTGCCCTGCAGTAGGTTGGCACAGCATCCAGAGTTGTCCTGTCTGCCTGCACTGAGCTTCCTGAGAAAAGCTCCAGACCCCTGCAACCCTACACAAGATATGTAATAAGGAAATTGAATGAATGAATTATATAATATTATACATACAATACAGTCAAAAATATGTGGACACTTGACTTTCACACCCAGAGAAAAGAGATACATTTGTTGCTATTAGAAAAACCTCCAATCTTCTGCACTGGCTTTCCATTATATTTTAAAGCACGGCTATGGGGATTTGCTTATTCAGCACAAGACCATTAGTGAAGTTAGACACTGAAATTGGGTTAGAAAGCCAGTTCAGTAGGGTTGGGATCAGAGCTCTTTGCAGGCCATGCAAACTTTGGCTGACCATGTCTTCATGTTGGATGACATTTTTGAACCTCTTAGTTTTAATGAAAGTAAATTGTAATAAAACAGCATGCAAAGACATGATATGTTAATTGTGTGCTTTGAACCTTGTGGAATCAGGCAGGAGGAATATAAATGGATGTTTTGGTCATGTATTGTTTGTTTATTTTGCCTAAATTAATAGATAAAAGAAATAAAGATATGTCACTTCACTTTAAATGTATTTAAACACAAAGGGAACAGCCTGTATGAAATAGGAAGGAAGAAGCAATGCCCATTTCTCTGAGTGCAAAGCAGCAGAAGGAACTGCGAGAGAAAAAAAAGGGGAAATAGCTGGCCTCTGACGTCAAAAGCATAGCAGTGGAAGTAATTTCCTTTTATAGCCACGCTCACTCTGTAGTGCATTTTTTCGTCCAGTGGGACGCGTCTTAGCAGGCTGGGATAAAGAGGGCCTCCCTGATCATGACGCAAACACTATGAGAGAGTTAGTTTAGCAGAGTGGAATAGGGGAAAAAATCCCCTTTTAAAACCTCATACTTTTACTTTTATTCTGAAAAGTAAAAGTAAGAAAGATCTACAGAGTACACAGGAGAGTCAAGATTTTATCTGCAGGTTTATCTTTGATTGGAAGAAGACAAGAGAGAAAGACAGGAAGAAAACCGAAATTCGGTTACATAATGATTACTCGGGTTGGGGTGGGGGGTTGTGGGAGGGGGTGGGGGGGGGCGATTGAATTAAGCCTATGCTGTAAACAACAAGGTTATTCAGAGAATCTTCTCAAGCTGGACATTTAAAGTGAGTGTCTGCTATGGACGGGAATATAGTAAAAATCATATGACTATCAAGAAACAGTCCTTAAAATAGCCTGAATTTTACAGGAAGCTTAAATGGGATTGTAACCATTTGGGTGGAAACCGCCCCTCTTACCCACACTGAGAATATTTCACCACACAAGCAATGCATTTGGCAGCAGTGGACTCTTATTTAAGCTCGCTCCCCCTACTTTTTCATACTTTTGACCGCATTGTCCTCCACATTCTCTGGAGTTGTGTTGTTCTTGGCAGTTGAGCCCCTTGACAGGCCTTAACAGCACCTTGCGCAGGCAGAACAGAAAGCAGACAAGTTTCCATGACGCTGTGTTCTTTGCGCAATTCTCCCCTATGCTCCTTAGGTATAAGACCTACTTCCACATTTTTTTTTTTTTTTTTTTGCACTTCTCCTCAGTGGAAGCAAAAAGGAAAAGCATTTGAAGAAGTATAACCACTGATTTAACTCCATATTGTCAATACTTTTATTTAGGCGATGAAGCAAGCAGAATTTATCCAATTTGGACCAATTTGGACAATATTTAGTGGTTTGTATTATACCACTGTAACAATTAGCTTGCTGACAAGCGAAATATTTCATATAATAGACCAAATAAATGTTGTCATAGAATCCTACTTTTTTATCTTTCAACACTGCAGTTCATAACAGTATTACGTTACACAAGTTATATATCAATCACTGTATTTGTTTGCCTTCTAGTGCACGTAGATAAAGGTTTATGAACAGACCAGTGAGGTTAAAGTGCAACACAAGAGGCTTTAGACAGTTAAACATTAATAAAAAATTATTGGGGAAGTGATGACTGATGACTGAAGCTGAACTTGTGTTCAATTGTGCTCAGCGTTTACTCAACTTCAAAAAAAATAAAATAAACCCTGCGTCATATGTGTTAAGCCATTTGGTGGCATGTGATATGGATAAAATGATCAGCGTGATTATAATGTGTAGCAATAAGCAAATATATCATCTAATCTATTATAGTCTTGCTTGATGAAAGTGGATTACAAACTCAGACAATTAAAAATAATAAATAAATAAATAAATAGACTTCAAAACAATTATCCTTGTGTGGGGTTGCTGTAGATTCTCACTTGATATTTATGGCAGTCAGTTCAGTTTGAGATTAGACCATAAATTTAAATCACAGTAATAGTTTAGAATAATTCCTCACAGTTACTGTGTACTATGCTTCATGATGAGGGTGATTAATGGAGTTAAGAGAGAAAAACAGTCATGGACAATATCTTTCGTTCACTTAAAAATACAAGAAATTGCAAACAATCCAAAAAACGTAACAGCTCTTTGCGAGTTTATTATCTGTCATGCAAATGGATTGAGATGGATTGCAAACTGCATTTAATCTAACCTAGTGTTTCAATTGCTATATACTGAACGCAGATGGATTTGCGTCTAACAAGCAAAATTCATCAAGCTCTATGGTCTGCTCAGTGTTATTACGTCTTAGAGACACAGCTTTAAGGAACCATAAAACAGCTGTGTGTGTTTACCCTGTCAGGCACAATAAGACCCCTTGTCCAGTGAAGCAGAATACATCCAGTGGCTACTTATTTGCTTAAACTGGACTGCTTCTGTTGTTATGGTAACACATCCGGTGTGCCTGTTGACATACAAGAAGACCTAAATGGGCTAAGTGTATTTAACTCTTTACTGGAATCATATGGAGAAAACCTAAAAGAAGGTACCTTTTTTGGAGAAAATAAATTTTATTCAAGTAAAATAAATCATACTGATCAAATCTCTTTTTTTTGCTCAGTTACAGTGTAACATGACATGAACTTTGAAGATGCATACAAATATTACTTTTGCTATTCTTTTTGCATATGTTGCCATTTTATAAGTCACTCAAATGGCACTGAACGCTGATCCACCGCAGATGATTTCACATATAAACAGTACCATATGTGAAAGCAATCCTCTCCTGGATTCAAGCAATGAGTGAATTATTAGATGAACTTCGCACGTTACTTTTTAGTTCATGTATGTAAACAGAAAAGGAAAGTTCTGAGGCTACACTGGAATGCCCTTAAATATATGCAACAGGAGACAGAAAAGGGTGATGTTGGGCAAGCCAGGGTCAACATTCAAACAACAGTGGTAAATAATTTTAGGTAATATGTAGGACACCAATATGTAACATTTTCATCATATTTTAATATATTATGATAATCATAATATATTTATAATAATATATCTGCTTTTTGACAATTAAATGCTGTTTTCAGAACTTTCTTTGCTATGAGTTTCATACTGCTGAGTTGTGAGACAGAATGAGACAAACATGACCAAAGTTAATTTTCTACATAATTTATTTAATAATTTTTTGAGAAATTATTATTAAATCCATCATTTGGTGGCAACACTTTTCATACCCCAACATGTGCTGATAAATAAGTAAAAAATACATCGCTATTACTTTAATAAATACTTAATAAATACATTGGTTAAGTCTATACAATTACAAAACATTGCAAATGAAGGCATCCTAAACTACGGAAATACTGTGCTGTTACAGTCCCTGATGAAAAAAACAACACTCTTGACAAGTCTTGTCTGCAAAAAAAATAAAAATACATTTGTCGTGTGTAAATTATGATACAGGGAGGTTTTTACCAAAAGGCTGTCAAGATCCAAGGCAAAAAAAAACAAAAAAAAAAACATAGGCACATAGATCATAATGCTTTGGTTAAATGCTACATATCTCCCAGTAGAGGTAAAGTGCATTTCTTAGTGAGTACATGTAATAGCTATCATTTTATGTTTGTCACATTGCTGGTTGAGTAGCCTAGAAATTATCTTCTTTGTGTCAGCTGATTGTTTGGAATGGGCAAAGACACAAGCTCTGCTTACGTCAGTAGCACTAATATGGCACCTGATGCCTTTGACCAATGTCTGTGGTAAAATTCGCCATTAGCAAAGCAAGCAAGTGGAAGACACAATGGTAGAAAGTACATAAACGCAATAAAAATACATAGCTTTAGACTGCAAGTGTGTATCAAAATAAATTTCTTATAGACAGTAATTGAAGTAAATAAATAAACAAAAGTATTAAGAGTTTTTATATTACTGTCATATTAAAGAGTCCTTGAAAAAGACTGTGATTCCAAAAATGTCCATGAAAAAAAATTATTCAGAAACAGACATGCGAGCAAAAACAGTGAGGCGTTTGCTGGCTACATTTTCAAAAGTGGGTGATTCAGAGCCACTTGAGCTCCCTGTGCTGCTGTAGCTCTCATGGTCTGAGAGAGACTCGTCGGAGGCAAAGCGCTGCATGTTGGCATGGCCGAACCCAAAGGCACTGCTTCGGTTCTCCTTCGCAGCGCTTTTGCCTACCAACGGCTCAAAGTTTGTTCCTTGGCCCCACACACAGTGTGACTTCTGAGGCTCTGTTAGCAAAGGATGGGTATGGACATCGCTCTCAACTCGGATCTGTGGGAATGGAAACATATCACGAGTTGCGTCGTTAAATGCAGGGGACAAGACGTCAGCTGGCGGAGGAGAAACTGATGGTGCACGGCTAAAACCCATAGATTCGTAGGATGCTGGTGGGGAGACACTGCGAGAGCCGAGGAAACCGGCAAAGCTTACGCTCTGGCGGAGAACTCGCGCTTGCTCCCTGGCAGGTGTTTGGGACTTCTGGTTGAGTGTTTGAGGATAGGAGAGTTTCTCCTCGTGGATAAAGTGGCAGCGGCTTCCGTAGGGACAGTATCCAAAGTTGTAGAATGTGCGACATGCCTCTGTTTTATATTTCGGATGGCGGTAAAGACCTCGAAGCTCACTTTCGCCGTGCGCAAACTGACACTTGTTACCATATTTGCAGCTGCCGTTCTCTTGGAAACTTCGGCACAGCTCAGTCTTGTACCGGTTTGGAGCCTGAGGAGCTAAAGGTGGGAATCCAGGTGGTGGTGCAAGTTCGAGAGACTTCATCTTGTTGTTGGACATGTTAGGTATGTAGTTATCAGTCAGACTCATAGACCTGTCAGCCCTGAATGGATACTGAGGCTTTTTTGCCATGTTCTCGCTCCATATGTCAAAAGACCAGCTGACCGAGTCCTCGCTTAGTTTCTCAGAGCTGAGGCTCTTCGGGGAGAAGCAGGAACGGGACGGTGTTGTTTTCGTGTGTTGTTTAGGAAAATCATCATTCAGGGCGATCTGAAGCAGGTTCTGTAAAGAGAAGTCGAAGACAGTTGGAATAAAAACGTTTTTCAAGTCAACACAAACAACGTCTGCAAATCTGCCACGTAGGTCAAGCGAGTTAAACTACGCAACAGAGCAAAGAAGAAGAAGAAGCTGCCAACTTCAGTCTGAGGCAGCGCGGGAGAAAGAGGACAAAAATAAAAACAAAACAAGAACAAAAATAAGTCTAGGTGAGTAACTTACGCGAAGAACTTCCTCGTAGTTGTCCGACATACTTCAGTTACGACAGAGTCGACAGAGTTGGTGTAAAAGTGTAGCGAAGCACAGCAGGCTATGAGTGTGTGACGTGTGAGCGTCTCTCTCGCTCGCTCTTTATGCTCTCTCTCCACACACTCCTCCCTGCGCGTGACGACGTAACTACCGTAAACGCTGGGTTCGTGTGTGTGTGTGTGTGTGAGAGAGAGAGAGAGAGAGCATTTGGGTGGCAGGAAAACGTTTCAGTTTCGAGCCGAGCGTTTAAATAACATGAAAGCTCCACTCCAGCGCGTGCGTTTACCGTAAGCTGTAACTACGTGTGTCGCAAGAAACTTCTCGATTACGGGCAATATTATATAGCACTTTAGAGATGTCAGTAGTCGCGACGTTTGACGTTTATATACATTTAGTAATAAAATCTTCATATGTTAAAATGTGTATACATTCTACAATTGTGTATACACTCATTATTTAAGTGTAAGGAAGAGGAATATTTCGTTCTCTGCTGATCTTACACTTATAGTAATAGTAGTATGAGTGTGTACAGTACAGGCCAAAAGTTTGGACACACCTTCTCATCTATCCGTCAATGTGTTTTCTTTATTTCTTAATCATGACCATTTCCATTGGTAGATTCTCACTGAAGGCATCAAAACTATGAATGAACACATGTGGAGTTTTATGTACTTAACAAAAAAACGGTCTCCACAGTCACCGGACCTGAACCCGATCGAGATGGTTTGGGGTGAGCTGGACCGCAGAGTGAAGGCAAAGGGGCCAACAAGTGCTAAACACCTCTGGGAACT
>JAQMYJ010000003.1:23658564-23671764 GCA_030014305.1 Clarias laeviceps | reverse complement strand
TAATCAGAGCAAAGGGTGGCTATTTTGAAGAAACTAGAATATAAAACATGTTTTCAGTTATTTCACCTTTTTTTGTTGTTGTTTTTTTGCTATCACAACCACCATTAACGTTTTCCTCAATTTGAGCAACAGTAGCTCATCTATTGGATCGGACTACAGAGGCCAACCTTCATTCCCCAAGTGCATTATTAGTGAGCCTTGGCCACCCATGACCTTGTCGCCAGTTTACTGGTTTTCCCTCCTTTGGATTACTTTTTGTAGGTCCTGACCACTGTAGGCCATGGAAATCAAACATCCCACATGGAAATCAAACCTCCCTTTTGGAAGTTAGAGGTCAGAAGATGAAATATAGTGCAAAGAGGCAGAGGAATGAAAAAAAGTTAGAAGTAAGAAATATACAGAATGTAATAATGCCAAAACAAGTGCTAGCACTGCTGCTACTAACTCCAACACAGCAGCTTCCCCCTTAACACACTTATAATGTGACAACATTAGCAATGTTGATAATGGTACCGCCGCTGCAACTTATGGTGATCACAATGCCAGAGAAGGTTATAAAGTTGGGAAACTTTAGAGACTGTGCTTCTTGTAAACTCTTGACATTGTCACTGTGTAATGACCCTGATGATTAGCCAAGTTGATTGGCAGATTAAGAAATGTGTTTGTTAGCTAAGACAAGAAGAGTTTATGTGAAATATAGGAATTTTGCCTAAAAATACTGAAGTTTACAGATTTATCAGAAGTAAGTATTTGGTGCAGATGAAAATTTAAATAATGATATATAAAAAAAATTAAAACTATAATAATCATGAAAAGTCTGTTGAACATGACACAAACATAAATACATAAAAACATGAATCATTTGGAGAGTCAAAAGGCAATCAGTTATAGATAAGGTGAATTGGGCCACTCATATGATGAGGCTAAATGAAAACCAAGGTAAACCATTACATCCCTATCACGCTCTTTACTCATTGTTTGAATTGGGTGGTGCTGGTTATGTCACCGTCTCGGCTTTGTTAAGCAAACAACACATTTCTTTTGTTATATCTTATGCAAAGGTTTGGTTGTTTTGTTTATTATTATTATCTAAAAATAGGGTGTAGAGAGGGCCCCATATCTATCATTGATGTGGGCCCCTAAATCAGTAAGTCCACTCCTTGCTAGAAGGTTAAATGTAATAATAGTATTACATTATATTTTCAGCATTTGGCATTATCTAGAGCGACTTTAAAAATGTAGATTTTTAATTCATTATACGTATCCTACATTTTTGGCTTTCTTTATTATTCTGTTGTTATTTCTCGCAAGCTTGCCGAGTCATAATTATACCTAGACAGGCACATGAGTCATCTTCTTGGCACGGATTGATGAGCCATTCTTATAGAAAGTGTAGCATAAACAAAAATTCCCCGATTACGCCATGTTGGCTAGAACGTAAATTTTCAAGCACATGCATTAGATAGTCATGCCTGCCTGTAAATCTGAACTGGGGCTAGCCAGCTAAAAACAGATACACCATCTCATGCTCAGTTTCTAATAGCACCCTTTCCTTGAGCTTGACCAGTTTAGCTTAAGACATTTAAAAAAATTCCATTTTGTCATTTCATTCCTGTTTCTTTTTCTGGGAGTGTGGAAACTCACCCTGATGACTCACCCAAGCCTTTGTGTGCTCACTGTAATAATAATAATAATAATAATAATAATAATACATAGTAATAAAGGCATTTACAATATAATACAATATTACTGTGTGGGATATTAATGTGCCATATATTGTAAAGACATTCATAAAAATAATTAACATATACATTGAAGGAACAATAGAACATGTCACTATATGCGATACAAATAATGCGATCATTATGTTGAAACAATTTTATATATATTTTAATTAAATAAATTTGCAGGGATACAACTGTTTTTTTAAATAATGATATACCGTAATGTATCCTGTTACTGAACTTTGTAACCCTTCTTTCCATTCTGGTTCACCTGCAGGAAGCTCTACCTTCCGTTTCCCTTCTAGGTAAAGGATGAGTCCAGTGTGTCTCATTCCCTGAGCTTACCGAAACAGTTGATAAACTCATCACTCAAGCACACAGAATTGTAACTCTTGCTCCAGCTATCACTTCTGTTTGAGATTGTATGTTTTTTCTTTGTTTGCTGGTTTTTGTTTGTTTGTTTTATTTTTGTTCGGTCCCTTTCCGTCAACAAATTAGCACCAAAGTCACTTCATAAATATTTTAATATGTACAAATTTAATAGGATTCAGCGGGGAGTCCGTTACTCCATTATATCTATAGCATTTCTGTCCTTCTAGTTCACTCAACCCCTGGCCTGGTGTTTTGCTGATGAAACAGGCTATCAAGTGCAAAGCAGACTTACTATTCATATGTCTTTTGCATTTTAAAAATAATTGCTATTTTTAAGCCATGTTTCCTACTATTCATTTTAATAGAAATGAGACTGTTATAGGTCAGGGATGTTCTGCATGTTTAAAACTGAGCTGTCACATTGTGTACTCTGCCTTTAGGATGACCTCATAAACATGGCTTAGTCCTGACTCAGCAGCTGTGGGTGGTGTTCTTGGGCTTGAGCCCATATTTACAAGTCCTGCAAGAGGGAAAGTACCTGTCTTTCCTTAGCCTCATGTAACTAAAACAGTATCAATGCAGTCTTTTTTTGTTATTTGATTGATATTTTTAAAATTGGTCTGATGAAAAAGATAAATGAAAAAAAATCTCAAAAAAGGTAAATGTAATACTGTTCTTAGTATTCGAGCAGCGCTGCTTGTAGATCGCCAAATGTGCTTTCTGTGTTTATTTGAAATGTGTGTGCCAAATACATCAGCGCAGTTTTAGGACATGGAGCTTTTACTTTTATTCATCTATCTCTGTCAGCTGTATTGTTTTATATGTATTGAAAGGGAAAGGTCATGTGTTTGTGGCTC
Source organism: Clarias laeviceps (assembly GCA_030014305.1). Lineage (NCBI taxonomy): Eukaryota > Metazoa > Chordata > Actinopteri > Siluriformes > Clariidae > Clarias > Clarias laeviceps. The sequence continues at coordinate 23,668,811 of JAQMYJ010000003.1, read as the reverse complement.
TCACTTCTTCAGTCATGAAGCACATTTTTGTGGTGTGAAAAAAGTTTTGGACAACTCGAGATTTAGGCACTAAATACCATTCCTCTTCCCTTAGCACAACCGCTCTGTGTATGCACACACAGATGTAAACCACACACTGGCTAACGTCATCAAGAGAACTGAAGGACAAAATGTACTGAATTTGTGAGTATTTCCAGAAAGCACTTTTAAATTATTGGTCAACTCAGTAGTTCTCAAAGTGTGGTCAGGTGACAGGATGCAAAGTGCCTAAAGATACCACTTTAAAATCATTTGTTTATTTAACAACCTCAGCAGCAACCTCATTTCCTCTCTTGTCTGTTCCAACCACTCAGCATTCAGCATCACCAGTATACTAAGCACTGATCATCTGTCGTCACCTGCACCGGTTTCTCTCTGGATTATGGTTATATTTTATGCTTGAGTGATTCATAGGTCACTGTGTGGCTTAACAAACAAAATCCATTCCTTTAAATTTGGACTAGACAGAAGGAAAAATAACAAAAGTTGTACTTAATGTGTCCAAGTTAATAGAAAGATTAAGTATAAAATAACTTCGCAAAGTATTTAAATAATAAGTGGGCCTGATTTTCTTTGTATATTTGTCTTTAACATGTTCCATCCATTTGATAAAACTTGTATTCCTTTAAGCTTAACTTCGTTGTTTGGGTTCGATCATTGCTTTCCAAATAAATGCATGTAAATTTTTACATCTATAAATAAAGCCAGGAAGTCATGTCACAGCGGTAAACACACTGAGAGAGTCTTTCATGTGCTTGTTTCCTCTAGTTATAAAGTCACCACTGTGCCTGGTTCAAAGTTCCACCAGCATAAGATTTACACACACAGCCTTTTGTCCGTGGGAAAATTTGGGCACAGGCCTCACATATAAGCGCGGTATGGGAGTCAAGAGTGGGTGCAGAATCTGCCAGCCAAGGGTGAGCTCTACTGTGATCAACACTCTCATCTTTATACTCTGTCTCTCTGTCACACACGTACTGTACACTGGAGAAAAAGAAAACTTTATTATTCATATCTTCTTATGACATTTATATCCCCATATTATGTTTTTCTAATACATATCGGCAAAGTTCTAACAAAGATCTAATAGACATTCTGATTTACTAAATCAACTAGATTTCCTTTCTATATCTAATATTCAATGAATGTATCATGAATAGTCATATAAGCCCTTTGAGCAGGCTTAAAATCTAATTTTTAAAAACGAATTATACTCATCTGGTTCACAACAAACCACAAGATCAATGTATAATTCGGGTCTTGTGTAATCATTGGTGTAGGCAGGAATTCATTTCAGGGAGGAAGATGAGGACATGCGCTAAATAAAATCATGCACTCACTCATTTTGTATAATCAAGCAATTGTGCCATAATAATATTAGGAAACGTATAATAGAAAATGCATCTATTACAATTTTACTGAAAATGAATTAAACAAAAGTACATTTGATTAAATAAAAGAATTAAGATGGGTTTGACATTGTTTAATGTAGAGGAACCGTAAAAGCAAAGATTTATAAAGAGGCTGTTGATTTTTTAAAGATTATAGTACAATTACTGTGCAAAACAATATCATCTGCCACTTATATAATCAGCTGCACTAAATGTGTGTTATGATAACCACCCACCAGTAACTGTTTGGATCTATCATATGTGGAACTGAGAAAAATTCAACTATGGACACGTCATTTCCTTTACTGTTCAACAGTGCTGCATGCACCACCCTGTCCTGTATTTTTCTTATAAATGCAGGAAGTGAGTTGAGGGAAGGTATGTGGAGAAAGGGGGAAACTGTAGAAAATAATGAAGGGGGTGGGAAAGAAAAAAGTAACATTTTGTACTTTCACAAGATGTTCAGCAATTTAGAATTTTTCCCTCTGGGCAGATAAACAGACTGTTAGATGAGAAATCAGGATTGTGAAAGGGGTTTCGAGGGATGCTGGAACTTATCTGTAACTGTAAACCATGGCATAATGCATAATTTGTTCCGGTGGGAGTGAACTATTATGGAGACGCTTTTCACATAGTTAAAAACTGTCCAAACATGAAAATGTATTTTCTATTCACAAAAAAAAAAAATCAGGAGCAAAGGGTTTATGAGAAAGAAAAACAGAAAGAAAAAAAAGGGAGTAAAAAAAACAGATTGAGGTTTAGGAGGTTCATGTTTTTTTTTTTATCGATGTGTATCTGTTATCTTCGGCCTGTTCAGTCTGTCAACATTCTCTTGCACTCTGATAACACTGCTTACTGCTGCTTTAAAACTGGCTTGCTCCTTTTCATGGAAAAGTATACACATAACAAGTAGGCCAAAGCTTAAAGGCTAAATATGCCAAAAAGTTCTATCATAACTACATTTTTAGATGTACTGTTGGAAATATGGACTGAAATTTTTATTGATTGAATAAAAAAACTGTGGAACAAGTGGAACTGAAGACTAACGTGGACAATGTTTCGAAATACACATCTCCACTCAGCTCAATAACTTATTTCCTGGCTTTATATTAAAAAGTATACTTTTGTCTAACAAGGGCTGCCTATCCTCCCGGGAAAAGCTGCTGATTTCTGCCACTCTCGCACGTACCCTCTGTATTTGGCACCAACACTCTGTTGACACTCGCCACAGAAAGAAGCACCATAGTAAGTGAAAACTGCATATGTGTGGAGCGATCACAACACGCCATGCTTACATACCAAGATAGGCCTGGAAATACTGAGAAATGCAGAGTAGTGCACACAAACAAACCGGGGGTCAAAAACAGACCCAAATAATTTAAAATGGTTTCAAATATTTGTTTGTTTTTTATTCATAGATTTCATTTATCATTTATTATTTAGCATATTAAATCATCAAGTTGAGAATATATCATCATATTGTTAATGTCTGCTCGTGTAAGCGTATGTGAACTTTATTGATGTCAACATTGGCACACAACTGGACCATGATCTGTACCAGGAATCAGGTCATATGTCTCTGTTGTCCCAAACACTTCTGCTTCCATGTTGATAGCTTTCCCTGTGCGCACATATGAAAGAACTTAAACTGCAAATTAATTTTTACTAAAAGCATGTGTGAGGTACATCAACATTTGTGCCCTGGTGTAAACCACTACACCATGATTCAGATTAGACCCAGACACATGTAATTCCTTAACTATCTTGTGGCCTGTGTCTTAAAGACAGTGTATTGCAGAGTTTGCAAAGTTTGCACAGTATGTCCCTGTGCCTTTTTCTGCATTTTCTCATTGCTCAGCCTCACTTTCCTGCTTTCATGTGGTCTCATTGTAGAGAGGCCAAGAATGCTACCAATCTCAAGTGACATAGTTTTGGGCGAGCAAAAAGGCTTTAGGTCAGCAGATAGTTACTGTAAGTATGAGCTGCTCTACACATGCAAGTTGTCAGGGCCCGTAAGCTAACTGCTGGATAAATATGCATTCAATCACACCCAGCTGCTGGTTTGTTCCTTTTAGATTTTAGGTCTGGTGCACGTGATAATATCTACGCTTGAATAACGCTGCCTTTGTAGCTTTTTAAATCTGATATATTATTTTTTTTAAATAATAATGAAAGCATAAAAATTTATGTCGGTGGTCTAATTCTATCTCATGCAAAATGTGTAAGAACTATGAAAGAAATTTGTAAGCCAAATTTATATGCAAACATAAAAAAGTTTTTTTTTTTCTTTCATTATTTTTCTTGGTTATACAGTAAGGTTAAAAAAAGTGCCCTGCTGTTTACATTTTTCTATATACAGCTGCTGAAAAAACTGGTTTGGTATAGAATACAGTTTGTATGTTTCTGGTTTTATCACTGGTGTAGAAATGTAACTATATATAATATTTCTATTTTCCGTACATTTTAGTTTTGCTTTGTTTTTGCTTTTTTCCCCCTAAGGTCTTTATTCCTCTTTTATTAAAGCATGACGCATATTATTTCCCTCTATTTGGCCTTTATTCCAGCTTTGTTCAGCCACATGATGTTTGATTCCACAACATAAAGTGGTCTGATCCGGCTTTCTAACAATAAATTCTGATTGCTTTTAAAAGGCAATTTCTAATCAACTTGGGACAAAAAAAAGAAACCCTTTATGATAAGATTTTTTTTTAAAGCCTTTGTTTGGTTCGTTTCATCACACCTAGTAGAGCTGGGTTGCTTAAGATTGGTTTAACTTTAAACCTATAGATGAAGTATTTTATTGAAATATCTTTATCATTTACATTCATTGACTGGTTTATCATGAGTGGAGTCATGGTGGAAAAGGACACTATCCGAGAAACACTCGGCTCACGATGGGAATTAACTATAAATGGCATTCCAGTCAATAATAAGGTTCAATGCACACACATTTACACTTAGAGTCAAGATTGTGTTTTGAAGAAGTAGAGGAGACAGGACAGGACCTCTCCACACTGACAGTAACTCAAGATTAGGATCAAACATGGGCCTGGAGCTGTGACGTGGAAACTCCACCTGCTGAGCTCCCTGACAAACATATTTTTTCCTTTTTGAGGCAAATATGTAACAGGGCAGGGCAAGACGTTTTTCACAAGTGTGCCTTTAAAACCCTCCTGTAATGTTTCACTTTTGTGGTGGATTGATTATTTGTTAGTCAACGTTAAATACTTTTTTTTTCTTCTTTTATTTTGTTTAAGTTATTTATATGATACTTCTTCTGTTCAATACAATAAATGGTTAATTTATATGTTTTTACATTTATATACATTTAAATTACATTTTTAATTGACTGTTTTTTTATTTCCATAAACAAGGTTTACATTTATTCTAATACGAATTATTCTAAGCATTTATTCTGCTTTATTAATATTGACTCAGTATATTTATTATCTTTGCTTAACTATGATAAATCAACAACATCCCTCTAGGGTCTGGGTGTGCCCTTCATTGCGTAATGAGAGTTTTCAGGTAGTTAATCCACCTATGCATCATAGTGACAACTAACAGGTACAGCCAGTTTCTGTAACCGGCTTGTGATTAAACATCCCACTCTGTCACTGGGATACGTGCTTTGTATCTAAAACTCATGTGACCCAGTTGGCGGTTTCAAAATCACCTAGATTCCATTTTGGCAATAACTTTTGTCAAACCCATGACTCGTTTGGTGATAAAAGTAAATAAATATTAACACGATTTTAATGTGGTCTGATGCGGCTTTGACTCATGTTTCCATAGACTAAGTACCTTTATTTACTGTGATGAAACCTGATTGATGTTTGTAATTTATTCAGCCTCAGGTAGAAATCACAAAGACAAACATATTGGAAACATTAATAAGATTACTTTTCTTATATAGTAGTTTATTCGCTCATATTTTAAAACTTGATTGTAATCTTTTTTTTATATTAAAGATACACAAGTGTGTGTGTGTGTGTGTGTGTGTGTGTGTGTGTGTGCCTAGTTTCCTCTTTTATTAAAGCATACATGACACATTATTTTCCTCTGTTTTGCTTTTCTTCCAACTGTGTATAGCCACATGCTGTTTAATTCCACATAGTAAATGTGTATGTGTGTGTGTGTGTGTGTGTGTGTGCGTGTGTGTGTGTGTGATGTATACATCACATACATATTTAGGAACAGCTGATGAATCAGGGACGAAGGCTTGGAATTTCCATACCTGTAAACGAGATACAAGATACAGTAAATATTCACTTCAATTCCAGCTCGTGTCATGAGACTCTTTAAATAACAAGAAAGCTGAATTCGGTATTTCCTTGGTTGGTAAAGAGCAAGGAAGAAATTAATTGCCTTTTTGCTAATACATATGTAAATAACAATAGTAGTGTAGTTGTACCTGGTTATACTTTTAAGCAAAAGTTTATTCTTCAATAGGCGACATTTCAAGTGGCAAGTTAATTATATCTCATGTATTTTCTTAAATTGTTCAGTTTTTTTTCCCTGGATATACTAATTCCAGGAGACACAATGAACAATGAACATTTGAAAAAAGACACAACAAACAATGTACATTTAAGGTAGTTTTTCTTGTTTCTGTCTATCCTTCATTCCATTAATTCACTTTTTGACAATGTGCATTTAATTTGTTGTTGTTAGTCTTTCGTCTGCTCCTGTCAATGCCCTTCCTGACGCAACCTTCCGATTTTTTCTAGGATTGGGACCACATTGAGACCACATCCAGTGAGTTCATTCATTGAGTTCTACATGGCATGCGAGAAACCGAGCCACCAATGCCCAACAGTGTGTATTTAAGTAGATTACCAAAATATTCAGGGATTCATTAATAGGCTGTAGGGAACTCGCAACAGGCATAAAGGCATGAGTAGCAGATTACCAATGTCAAGCCAATGTCCATTGTCAAACCAATGGTCATTGTTTTAGCTGAAGCAGCCAAGATTGCACCAGAAATAACGAGAGTCAGAAGAATGTCAGCGTGAATCACTCTGACTTATCTCTGCACTAGTTAGGCTATAATGAAGACCAGAGCGCTGACCTAAAGCTAACATGATTTCTGGAACATTGTCATGCAAATGATGTGCTGGAAGAGTTTCCACTGTTTCTAGATGCAGCATTTAAAAGTTATTCCTTATTTAGTATCTGTTTTAGTTGCTTGGCTGGATATGTACTTCCAAGTCCAGTTTTCATACGGATTTCCTTCCCCAAGTCAGTTTCGCATACGATATATCGGTTTTTATATTAACAATCCAACCAGAGAAACACCAATGGTATAATACATTCAAGATTAATTGTTTGATGAGGTTATTGGTTTACCAAGGTGATTATTTCGGTTATGTTAATTTGACATTGGACTGAATGTAATATGTGGTCCATTATCAAAAATGAGGTTGACACCCATGAGGTAATGTAAAAAGGTTGCAACTTACACTCATAAATCTTGCTGAAGCAGTAAGGGGGTACTTAGTATTGTCCACATGGTGTTTTTGTTGTTGTTGTTTTTTTTACTTCATTTTTGTTAAATAAATAATGACACAATGAAAAAAAAGTTCTTCTGAGGTAATATTAATACATAATATGATAGGATGATTTTTATTATATCAGTAACTTTTTTAGCATTTGATTACCAAATTTAATGGAACACAGATTTTCCCTTATTGTACATTCAAATACAGATCCAGATTTTGAATATTTCTTTTCTGATTATGAATTCAGTTCTTAATCTAAATGAACATGTTTGAACATAAAGGAATGAAAAAACGATTCAAGAATATTTGAATTCTTACGTCTCAAGGCTCTGTATTCTGATGTCTCCACCCATACATTTATTTTTTTAATCACCATATGTTCCTTGTTTCTGCAGGGAATTTCTTGGACTGCTCATCATCTGGAATTCCTTTCCATTTGTCAGTAAAATATAACTCACAGGCTGTCAGTGAGCAGATGCGAAAGGAATTCTGTTTATCCAAACACAAAGAACTTTAATGACTAGCTACTAAGCCATTGTGTGAAAACCTGCCAAGCATCATTTATTTCTGCAAGAAATGTATTGTAAATGATAAAAAAAAAAAAAAAAAGCAAACCTTTAAACTAAAATTCATACACCTTAACTGTTTCTGCTGTGGCTTGCTTAAAGTGAAAGAATGGTGCTGTTTCCCGGAAAACAAATTTCACTGGAATTGAACTTCCATGAATTACTTGGAATAACATAGTTTTATTCTGGGTTGCTAAAATGGATCTTTGAAAGAAAAGCCCACTAGCAAACGTGAGTCATTTGAAACTGACTCAGCTACACGAGAATTTACTCCCTTTTTTGTTTTGTTTTTTTTCACTCTCATTTTCTAAGAATAATCTTTTTCATCCAAACTCTAAAAATATAACACTTTGATTTGTTTCAAATACCAACATTAACCAATCTTCTCGCCTCATTCATTATTTTACTGATGAGTAAAATCTAATCATCGAACTTTATATAAACTATCAATTACACTATACAGTATATTCAATTTCCAAAGTAGAAAAAAAAAAGTTTCATGTCCTTTACAACCTACATTCACGTGAGGATTAATACAAAGGTATTATTGTTGCTCCGTAGAAGGAAATGCAAGCACAAGCAATAAACTTTACTAATCCAGGGCCTGTAAAAAAGCAATTATGTTCATTCGGATCAGGTATGTCAGACTTCTTAACCCTGGAAGGCCACATCAGTTCCAGGAACACATGATTCTTACAGAGTCAGGAAGCCCTTCGTGGGTTAAATTTGGTGTGTGAGATACACTATGAAGAAGGATAAAGAAATGACTAATTTGTGACTCAGCTGCAGTGCAACTACCAGTACCCTTTGTGTCACTGATGAACGTGCAGTATGTGTGACCAGTCACTGGTATGTCTTTAAATATCCTTTTTCTGCAGCTAATAAGAACTGTTGTGCTCCTTTTTCTACGTCTAGTTGCACAACATTCCTCTTATCGTTTAATACCTGCACGTTCTTCTGTTGTCACGCGAACCTTATTTTAAAGCTGCACACTACGGAACAAGCACACTTGGATCGTTCTACTTTATGACTTGTATCTCGCTAATTGAGGACGAGTGCTGGTAACAGAAACAAAGATAACGACTCTGACTAAGAGCATCTGAATAAGAAAGCATCGTGAGAGTTTCTCTCCAGTCTTATGCTTATGTTCAAATAACATCCAAAGATTCAAGGCATAAATGTCAAGTAAATAGTAAAGTGCACCTGTGACTTTTTTGGTTTCCATAAACTGTAGATTTCCAACTTTTCTGTAATTTTTAAAACAAAGTTTTCAGCATGTGATTAGGAACAGGTGTCAAGTGCCTGTACATTTATAGAAATACTATCCTGGCATGTAGTTTCCGGTCGAAAATTCCAGACTTGCCAAAGAGACGTGTGGTAGTGGTGACTTTCTGTATGTTGTATCCATTACATCAGAATTAAGCAGCCATTAAAAGCAATGCTTCGTACATTACAAAACATTCATTTCACACGTATCTGTATACGGGGGCTCTGGTGGTGCGTCTGAAACCCTGATGTACCAGCCGATATGTTTGCAAAGCCATGGTGACTAACAATCACATGATTATGAACACGGAAGTGCACACCACAGTGAGTCGGAGGCCTGTTTAAGCATCTCGCTCAGAAAAACAGCAAGCTATGTGATGTGCGGTTAGTATTTAGGGAAATGATTTGAGGAAATGCTCAGTGCAGACTTGTGACATTAACACGTGTATGACCTTTGTAAATGTTCGTTCTTTTGGACCTTTTTTGGAACATCGTAAAATTAAAAGGCGACGTGGTTAGAGCTGTTGTGAAGATTTGCTTTAGTGTGTTTTCTGGGGTTGCCTAGGTAGCCTTTTGAATTATGCTTGTTATTTTAGTCTTGTCTAAGAAGTCAACTTTTATTTAAAAAAGAGAAACAATACAACAACCACAGCAGTTAAATTATATTTCCATATACAAAATAGAACTTTGAAATAACTGAACTTGAGAAAGCCCTTCCCTAGAGCACAATCTTCTCCCTAGTTCTCACTTCCCCTAAATTCCCATTTCTCTCTTTCCTCCTACTGATGTACTTTCTACATGATATAGCTTTGTGCTAACCATCGATTCAAACACTCTTGTTTGTCCTAAACATTTCCTGCTTACCCCAAAAATCAACAGACCAGACAAAGAGCCTTCCAGCTGTCAGCACTCAGTTTCTCAATCTTATATTCCTGACATCCTTACACAGCACCATATTTCAGTCTGTATTAGACATCTAATGCGCTCTACACACCTGGTTAGGCAACATACTCTTGAACTGCAACAGCTTGTGATCATTCACTTGATTTGTCAGCTCGAGCACTACTGAAAGTCTAAAAGAAAAAGATGGAGAGCAAGCAAGCATCCTTTCAATTCATTGAGTTCAGCTGAAATTTCACAAATCAGAAATTTCTTAGAAAACAATGAATCACCTTCTAAACGCAGTGGCTCCTCCATCCAGAAAGTTCACAATGTGATAAGGAACATCTATGAACAGCTCGTATTCATCTCTGTATTTTTTTCTCTTCTTCCTACAGTTCTCCATCTGCACACATCTCCTGCCTTTCATCCCAGCAAGTTTTCATTCCAAATCCCACACCATCCAAACCATGTTTCATACCATACTGTTCTTTTTTTTATATATTTCTTTAGATTTTTTCCCGATTCTCTCCCTAATTTTAGTCGTGGCCAATTCCTCCCCGTCACTAGGGGGCTCCCACATTAAGGCTACTACTACCATTCAG
>JAQMYJ010000003.1:23633080-23654573 GCA_030014305.1 Clarias laeviceps | reverse complement strand
AAAATAAATCACTAAACAAAAACAAAGAAATTTGCAAGTGACCCCAAACTTTTGAACGGTAGTGTGTATATATATATGTATATATATACACACACACAGTATTGCATTCTGTTATTCTGCACAATAACAAAAGTCCCACTTTTACTTGAACAACCCCTGTAATACCGCAGTAGTTCTATATCTCTGTTGATGGCTGTTACTGTATATACATTATATATTATATGTATAAGGAACAACACATGACAAACAGTGCAGCTTTCCTAAAATGACGCAGCATAATGCGAAGCAGAGTGTCATTACAACCCAAAAATGATGAAAAAGTAACCCATTCTGTGAAAAAGTTATTTTTTTTTTTTGTTTTCCACATAAAATTATTCTACATATGATTTCATGTAGAAAACAGTGAATCACAAAATGAGACTTTAGCTGGGTTTTCACAGACTGGGTCACATATTTGCATGCTTGGCGTTACTCTCCTCTTTTCACAGGAATTTGCCAAAGATTAAGACAATACATTTATAATGAAGGAAACGTTGTGCGTTTTAACAGTTTATAGTTAATATTTAATTCTGTGAGATATCCAAGAGGCAAAGTTAGTTCATGTTATCACGTAAGCTATAAATGAAGCGAATTGCTTTTAACAATCATTACACAATCATTAGCTCAGCAGCATCTTTTTTTTTGTTTCACCCAGACTATCTCAGTCAATAAAAATGCTGCTTGTCATTTTACCAAGAAACCAGAACGTGTAAGCGTCTCTGTCCTGAAGGCTTTCCTGTTTTGCAAACTGTGCACACTGTTCCAAAGAGCTTAATGTCAACTGTTGCAAAGCACTGACTTTTTTCCATAAATGTTAAATAAAGGTCTCCAAAGAGAAAAGACGTCACTATTTCAGCTATTATACATTTTTCTTGGTTAAACGATAAAAACCCACTTCCTCACACAGTGTTACAATTACAGGTCAACAGTGTGAGTTGTTGAGACAGTTTTTTTTTTTTATGGTACTTTCTATTGCCACTCATACATCAACTGTGTTATCCACGTAGAGCACATCTTTGTGAAAACACTCAGACAAGTAGTAGCCAGCAACTGTGATTCATTAGCTTATGTGATTGTTGATTTTATATTTGAGTCATACATTTTAAGGCTGAATCACTGGGTTATAGATCCAATCTGTTCAAAGGCATGCCATCATACAACATTAAAGACTACACTTCAATTGTTCGTTTTTTGTTTGTTTTGTTTTTTGACTATGGACAGAGGGCAAAGTGATACATACATATACTGTATACATACATACTGTATATGTTACTTTCATGTACAGTATTACACTCAACTCTAAAAAGTATTGATTGAACAGAATTGATTTTATTTTGTAGCTGAAGGGTGAATGGAGTGTCTTTTTTTTTTTTAAACATGATGCTTTTATTAATTCCCACACGTTCCTTGTTATATCATTTTTATTGTTCCTTTGACGTCAGTGTCTGGTGTTTTTATACTGCGCAACTTGGTACTTTGACCACAGAGTCCAAAGGGAACCTTTTTTTTTCTTTTCTTTTTTTTTCTTTTTGTAATGTCATATGAAATATTCTTTCGTTTGCTTTAATAATAACTCCAACCTGTTATTTTCAAGGTTTCTTAATGAGTTGCCACTTACACATGCTACCTCTAAATGATATCCTATCTCACATTAGATTATTTAAAGCTTTCACCTGTTTCACATGGAAGGCAATAGGCGGTCAAAAAACTGGTCAGGATTATTTTTATATTGCGTATGGCAGAAAATAACTCAACATTTCACATAGGTGGGTAGAGCATTTCCATGGTTAAAATAACAACCGTGTGTATATGTGTGTGGTTCTCTCTTGACCTATACGTCATGGCCTCTCCACTGACAGTGATGTAAAGATTGCATTTCGTGGCATGCACAGCTGCAATGTGTAGCCTTTGTAGAGAACATGAGCTGTGCAGAGGATGTCGCTGCAACTTCTCAATACCTTGAAATATCATGCGTAGGAGGTGCTCGCTTCCCCTGGCCAAGTGTGCTAATGAACTCATCCACCACGACATCCTCAGACCAAATGCTTTAAGAACAGTTACAAATTTACAAACGTGTGTGTGTGTGTGTTTCCGTATATATATAGGCTATATATATATATGTATGTATATGCACACACAAACACACAAACACACAGGCAAACCTTTCGACTGGTACTATATACTGTATGTGGTACTCTGTGACATTTAACATGTATTTTTAAAACATTTATATAAATACAGGATCAGGCAAAAAATGTACACACTTCAGTGTATAGAAAATAAAAATAGTCTGATGTATAGTATATTATATTAATATAATATTAATAATATTATTATAATATTATAATTTATACAGTATGTCAATATATAAACTATAGCAATAAATTTAGCATTTTAATCATTTATACAACTTTTTCCTTCCTGAAGTGTGTACATTGTTTTTGGCTGACTCTGTATAACTTTTGTTTGAAGTTCAGTATATTTTTATGATATCCGTAATAACAAAATATCTTTGTGTGTGTAGGTTTAAATATGTAATCAACTGGCAAGAAACATGAAACAATCCGGAATTTTGTAATAGCACGTTGTAAAGCCCTTATCGGAAAAAAAAAATAAAGGAACTTGCCAAAGTGCACTGTGTTGTGAATCAAAGCCATGATTCATTTATTTATTATTCAGTTTTACAATGTGCATAATTTTAGAACCTTTCAATAATAAACTGGAATTATCCTAAAGAACTTAACCTAGTTTCTATGACATAAACATACACTGCCTGGCTAAAATAACAAATAAAAAAATTATTTAAAAAAATTTGATTTATATTTTAATATTCAAAACTTTGATCCTTTGATCACTGAGCCTTTGATTAAATAATTACTGCACGGGAAACAATTTTCTCAACCCTAACTCATACAGTGAAGAGCTTCTTATGTCATAAACAACCATGTTGGAAGACATGTAGGTTACTGTGGTCATGGTAAAGATGCTACTGTGTTCCAGAAAGATCAAATTATTAGGCTGCATCAAGCTAAGGGATTACTGGAATGAGTTCCTGGACCCGGTTAAGAACTGTCCGACATCTTATTAAAACTTGTGAAACTTCAACTTTGCAAAAGACAGGTGGTCAGAAATGAAATTAATATGATCAGAGATCACTTAAATGCTTGGGGAACTTGCGTCATAAAAACGTACAGTAGAAATCACACCTATGTTTAATACTGAAACTAAGAGCATTTCCACACACACTATGCGACCAAAACTCACAAGAGTAGTGACACTAGTGCTGGATAAGCCTGTCTCATCATCTCTCTCATCATCAACACAGGATCTGAGCTAGAAATTAAAATGCAAGTCTGGATGGAAATAAATGTTGTGACAGCGCATAAAGTTGATGAATGAACTGCGTAATTAAAGCTAAAGGAGGTCCAAAGAAATATTACTGTGTCTGTGTGTGTGTGTGTGTGTGTGTGTGTGTGATATCTCACTATTTGACAGGTATTATGGCTAATCAGTGTATAGTTAAATAACATCATATTCCTTGTTTAGACTGTATAATTGTTTTTGGTCTTTTAAACAAAACGCAGTGCTGGTATTTCAACATTTGATTTTATAATATTCAGTCAATCAGTCATCCAGTGCCTAAACCACTAATTATATCCCCACTAATTATATACCACTAATTATATTAAGACTTATTTAGCTGACTGTGTAAATGACTCTATTAGGTCCTAGTTTTATGTACAACCAAGTCTGTCTGGGATGAATAAAGGTACAGTATATCTGATCTTATAAGCCTCTTCCTACTAGTTATCCCTCTGAATGACTACAAACTAGTTAATGTCTATTAATTAATATTAATTAATTAATTAGAAAGTGGTGTTAACAATTTGACTGTTCACTTCCCTATAGGATAAAACTGCATGTACAGTTAAGGAGTCCATGTAAGGAGCATTTAGATTTACATACATACACACATCATACATAGACAGTTATGCCAGGTGTGGTTCTTGTTTTTTCCTGTTCGGTTAAAGAATGGTGTTAATCACTTTAGCCATGCATATAAAAGCTGTCTTAAAATGTAAGCCTAAGATCTGGCCTACTAGACAGAAAAAAAAATTAGGCGGATGCTATTTGAACCCAGGTGTCCATAGGCAACAATGGTATTTGCACTCAGACTGAAATGGAGGTACCATTTATATCCAGGCGTTGCGTAATCACACCCCAATCCTCTTTGAATCCATTTACATTTACTTTTAATTCTTAAACTGTAAACATGTCAAAATATCAAAAATAAATAAATAAATACATAAATAGAAACAGTAGCAATAGATGGAACATCACAAGCCTACATCACGATCATCTGATTTCTAAATGTGACCACAGACACTTTATCAAAGATCGGTTTTAGGAAAAAAAAAAAAAAAACATTAAATAACCCAAATGTCAACATAAAGAAGAAGAAGTCTAATGGTTCTGTATATTTTTAGTACCACTTTTTTTTTTTTGCAAATGGCCAGACAGGAAGGAAATATGCTATATAGGCCTTCATGGAAAAAATTATGTGGCCTAATGATGTGTCACACTCATTTGGTTCACACTATTTCCTCAGTCGCACTAAACAGGTGAATATGTTATTGACACTGAGAGCATTCAATCCAAAACCCCTCAATGAGCTTGTTTATTTTAAGAATGATTATGCTACAGATTAAAATGTAACATGCTTCATATGTGATCTGTATTTGACTGTATATACATGATGTATTATTATTATTATTATTATTATTATTGAACTATAACATGAATGTACGTGAAAATGATGTTTGGAGTTTTAAATGATTCTCTGACCAATAAAACACATTACCCATTACTTCCGTCACAATTTCCTTTTTTTTTGTTGCCTTTGCTCTTGACCTTTTATGTAATCAATATTGCAATCTACAGTACATCTCTGACCTAGATTGTATCTTCCAGCCGCCTTGAGCAGGGGCTCTTTGTTCCATATGGGAGCTTGTTATGAAACTCTGAAAGCACTGAAAAATACCATAAGATCACAAAGTTTCCATTTGTACATACGACTGCGGTGAATACACAACCCAAAGCTGATGGAAAATTCTAAATAATTGTTAAATTAGGAAAAAATTGTTGAAACAATATAACATTAGATGCGTGATGATGAGTAAAGTGTAAAATGAGCGCTTTTCTGTCAGAACAATATTACCGTAAATTTCATTATTACTCACACATAGCAAATTGATGAACGCGTGAGTCATTCTCACTGTTAGAGTACGCTTGTCATAGCAAGACGTGTCATATTGAAAGTACAGTCATATTGTTACTAGTGCTCTGTGAATATTGATCTTAACGACCATCAGTTACAGTGAATTCATGCTGCCAAACAGGATCATTAAGCTCTTCATTTATCCGTCTAAAGAAAATACATACATACCATTATTATAATTATAACATCATATTTTATACTATATAATATTATATATACTAACAATTTATATAGATAGCATTCACAAACCATTCTACTCTCTTATATCACATGTCAAACAACAGTTACATAAATTCACAAGTACGTACATGTGAACGGCTCAAGTTTATGCAAGATTAAAATAGACGTGTTTTTATGTAAATTTTGTATTTCAAAGGATGCTTGGACATTGAACAATATATTTAAAGACTAAGTGACTTGTGAGGATGATATTATATCATTTTAGACCTGGTTCTTAAACACAAGTGCTTTCGTACGTACATAAAGTCCATGACTGTAGAAAGGAACTTTCAAATTTCTTTGTGAATCTGATTAAAGTGCAGGTGAACGCTATGGTGGTCGCTTTATCCTGTCTATCCCAGGAGACTTAAGGCACAAAGCGGGGTACACCCTAGTGCCAATCCATCGCAGGACACACACACTCATTCACACAATACCGGCAATTCGGGAACGCCAGTTAGCCTAATCTGCATGTCTTTGGACTGTGGGAGGAAACCCACCAAGCATGGGGAGAACATGCCAAGTCCATGGACACAGACCCAAGGCGGGAATTGAACCCAGACCCTGGAAGTGCATGGCTGTTTGAAAAACGTCGAGTTTCAATCTAGACAACACATTCTAGCGTAAATCTAGACAACACATTCTCTAATGAAGCCCTTAAGGACTCAAACATACTACACTTATACAAGTGATACAAATTAATTGCTGTGGAAATTAATGCATTTATTTAAAAAAATGTAATGCCTTTGAGTAAGTAATTTTTTTTCCACGTCCATACAAGGCCAATGAATTATAACAAGCTCTTAATGTACAGTATTGTCATTTGGTGATTTATGCTTTTGATGTGATTATGAAATGAAACTATTTTCACAATTCTGTGTGTCTTTCATTCTATATGAGCTATTTAGATGCAATATGTGTTTTAAGCAAAAGATTTGTAAATACTGTAGTCTAAAAATAGTATTTTTGTTTCTGTGCATTTGTTTAAATCTTTACATGACTTTTCCCCCCCCTTATCTCTGTAAGCACGTTCCACGATTTAAATAAAATGAAATGAAACCTTGCTGTTTGGTACTTTCATTTCACTTATTATTCAAGGCCCCAAAGACTAAATCTTTATATCTACATAGTTTTGTATAACTATAAACTCATTTGAAGTGGGCATGCCTACATTAGGAACCCTTACACCAGCAAAAAGAAACAGTTGTGCTTCTCAGCTGGGACTGTGAGTGGCTCTTAGTTGATGTTGGATGTTGGAGTTTTATTGTTACAGGTGCAGTAGCTCATTGTTTCTGACCAAGGCTACAGGTGAAACTCTAATACACTACTGTTTTTCAGATAATATAGACGGAGGAAGGTTTAAGGTTTCTTTTTGAAGCAAAAATGAGCACATTTTTTGCTAAGTTCCAAAATGAAGGGAAATAAATGTGCTGCTCGTGTACAGCTGCACCAAAGCACATGAAAGAGCACAGGAAGTCAGGTTTGCTACAGTGTACATCAAAGAAGGCTTTCCGATGCAGAACACCTTCCACGCATCATGGCATAGTTCATTTATTACACCCACATAACTTTTATTCACACATAGTGCCAGGTTTGTGGATTATTATTATTTTTTTTTTTTATGCCGTTAATATCCAGTTTAATGAGCCTCTGGACTGATGATGTAAATATGCCAAGGGTTTAAAAGAGAATTATTTGTTTTACAACATCATCTATTTATTAAGCATGAACGTCTGGGGAAAATATGCGCACAAATAAAGCACGCAAAAAGCGTTATCGGTGCATTTTTGCAGTTAGACGTTATCGACACGTGACGCATGTTCACAATCCAGGCCGTATCAGGCTGATAGACTGATGCAATGTTAAACAGGTGAACATACCAATTATCCAAAACATGTAAGTGATTAAGTCTCATTCTTTACAGTGTACCTACCAGGTTTGGATCAGTCCGCAAACTCATGAATGATATGTCCAAGAATATTGCAGTGGGTAGGTCGGTTTTGAGTTTGAAAAATGCTTATTATAAAAAATTTAATCTGTGGCTTGAAAATAAATTTCTCGTCTCTAAAAACATACAGTAGGCTATAGGCTCTGTGAATTATTTGAATCTGTATCCCATTAGGCAGTTGTTCTGTCCTCTATGATCAATTATAAATTGTCTATCCTAATCTAGTTACACAAACCAGAGTGTAATATTTTATTAGATATTCCGCGTCTGCTTATGTTGAATACACTGTAAAACAGAATTGTGATATAAGAAACGCACACGCGAACAGTTGCAGCAAACCACAGAAAAAAAATCTGACCTTAGCAGAAGTCTGTGAAAACCACGTGGCACAGACGCTTACAAAATGACGCAGACATTACGGTAAAGAATAAGGAGGGAAACCATCGATGCAGAAAGATCTTCACTCTTTATCATGTGCCGCAGACTCAACAGATTTGCACGGTTCGATCCTGCTTGACCTCCCTTCGTCAATGTTATCTTCTCCCTCCCACTATCATTATATTGAGCGATGAGACTTGCGATGCTTCTGTTTACCGATTGAAATCGTTATGATTTTGAGTCGCCATAGGTGTCAGGAGGAATGTACACATTCTCATGGGGGTGGTGAGTCATCCACACGTTACTTAACTCATTCAGTCCTTCTCGGCAGATGGAACACAGGGTGATCTGAGTCAAGCTTAATATGAATCAGTGGATGGGTTTTCAACAGCTTTCAATATACAGTATACGTTCGATAGTTATAAAACCAACAGCAACAGGAAGTGTTCTCAGTCAGCAGCAAGAAGGACGTAGGCTTTCCACGTACAAGGAAGCCTTACTGTTTAGAGAGACTCTAGTGATCACTAAGTCTTTGCACAACTCTGTGTCTTTGAGGGTATGGAATGGGTAAATGGATATCACACTCATCACTGATATGGAACGATAATAACCTTAACCTCAAGTAATACAAAGTGGCAGTTTTAACAACTTTAACAGAAGCGTTGTAATTGTATGGAGAAGTTGTATGGTGCTATCTGGTGGACAGGGTATGAAGTTCTCGTGTATGGCTAAATCTTAGATAATTCCCGTTAACATGACACAAGTTTATTATACCATTTACATAACTGTTTTAAAATGTATATTAATTTTGATTAATATTTTGATAATAAAACTCTAACTAGAGAGCTAAAATAGAGGTGGGACTAAATATTTGTTAGAGTTCCTGTAATGTAATTCAGGTTATTTATCTATGGCAGAGTTACAGCACAGAAGGATTAGACAGTCTTTCTGAATTCAGCTGTGTTGCTAGGGATTTTTTTTTTTTTGGTCTCAGTTCCTAGATTGTCTGTTGCCGTGTCTACATTTGGTTACACCACACAAAAGCCCAGTGTTTCACTTCCCATCTACAGAATCAGTCAAAATCTGTCTAGTTTCTTAACTTTTAGTAGTTTTGAAAACTTCAGCTGCACTTTTAATTTGAGTTATCTCTGAAGACATTCACGAAGACTCCATGAGAGGAAGTTTAATATCGGGTTGAATATTATTGCTCAAGTGAGCTTGGCGTCTAGATACTGTTCCTCTTTTAAAGAGAGAAATTTAACAGATGGCGCTATTGGGTCAATCCAAAAATTCCCCAAATGCATAAACATTCTAATAATCAACACCAGCTGTTGGTAAGTCGAACCGGATGAGGGTGTCTGGTGAAGGCTGTAAATGGAAATGTAAGAAAAGGTATGATTTGATATGAAAAACGTTTGACCGCAGCTTCACACACTACATTCTTCTACTCATTAGCTACATGGATAATCCTTGTGGATTGAATTAGCTGTGGTTAAACAGAGAAAACACGGCTACATTTACAGTAAATGTCTATTTTTATGCTTAAACTACAAACCTGCTGTACTTCTTAGAAAAGCAATAAATAATACAAGCTTTCATATTTAACATGCATCGAATTTGAGTAATGCAGATTCCGGACTGAACCTTAAACACACCTGTCTTTGAACACGACTGAAATAACGTTGTGTGAGGTCAAATTATGCCCTTTTCACCTTGAGCGTGCGGTGCCAGGAAAGCCTGCCTAGTGTACCAATGCCAGAAAAATGACACAAAAAATATTTCCCTACTATGTTTTTTTTTTTTTTCTTCTGACCAAACAAGGTTTTTGTGAGAATGTGTCCCTATGTGTGTGATTTACTTCTGCTAATTTTGCCTGTGACATCATCAAAGATTGCAGTTCTCAGGCTTTGTCATGTATGTGGTCACATCTGAGAATTTTGTGTGCGTGACTTGAACCGATGCCATTTACCATATGTGTGCGCAATTTTGGACTAATCCACCCACACTCTTTTCCTCTTTCATCTGTGCGCATAATCCCCAATTTTCTATAAATCCAAAGTATTTATTCCCAAGGTGCTTTTTAAATGTTTTTGGTAAAAACACATAACACAAATACTTTTGACAGAAGGGTATTTTTTTAAGTGATATTGACAGATGTGTGTGTGGACATGTTTTTATCTGACAGGTTGCGTTTCTTATTATCTCACAGACTTATTATTCTTTTTTTGTCTTCTTCTTCCGTACAAACGTTTGGCGCATAACTAGTCCCGTACCGTTTGTCGTAGACCCATGAATGAGATGTCAAATCGTGTGGCTTATTCAGACATGGGGTGCTACTGTATGACTTTTCTAAGGGGTGGGTGGTAAATTGCCCCAAAAAGTCCCATAGACTTAACATCGAGACCAACTTTAACGGATTGTAGCGCAGAGCAAGAATTTTGTACAAATCTCACTTTTACCACATTTGAAGAGGCTTGCAAGCTGTGTCAGAACTTACCATGCACAAGGGTATAAGTCCCACCCACGGGGTGCAAAATGTGCTCACATTTGCCCCATTGACTTATAATGGGGATTTTGGCACGTAACTAGTCCTGTACCGTTCGTCATAGACCCATCAAAGAGGTGTCAGATCATGCGTCTCATTCGTAAATGGGGTGCTTGACATGACTTTCCTAAGCGTTGGGCGGTTAATTGTCCCAGCAGGGGGCAATTAACATATAATGGTAACTTCCATAGGAACTTTGAAACGGAACCTAACTGTGTATCCCATTGTCGTAGAGACATCAGTCTTTCACATTTATCATGATGCTCATAAGCCACACCCCTAGCAACCATTTAGAGCACCCTAGCAACTCAAACCCATGGAGGATTATCTTCACAACAGTATATCATAGAGACATGGGGATTGGATTTTATCATTCATAGTCCACAGAAGCCTTTGATTTCTTCATAAGCAGGTGCCAATCCACTCCCTAGCAACAAAACAGAGTACCCTAGCAACCGTTTTGCAAGACATTTATCTCTGCCTCAGAACATTGAACAGACATGTCGGTTTCGTTTTTTGACTCATGCCAGCAAAGAGGGCTTCTAACATGCTACACATGCTAGCAGTGACTAGCTACATGATAATATACAGTAGCTAAGAGCTACAACAAGTTAAAATTGTGTTAGAATCATGCTAGCAACATGCTAATCACATTGAAATCATGCTAGCAACATGCTAATCATGTTAGCATTATGCTAGTAACATGCTAATCATGATAGCATCATGCTAACAAATCGATAATGATTTTGCTAGCAACATGCTTATATAGTTAGCATAATGCTAGCAACCTGCTAATCATGTTAGAATCATGCTAGCGACATGCTAACATGGGGGTGGGCAACCAATCAGTCTCTCAGGATCATTGTGCAGCTGTGACGCCATGCACCCAGGCCTGAGTTTTGCCACGGCAAGCACCACTCAGTACCTCTCTAGTTATTATTATTATTAATATTATTATTACTATTGGAGGCACAGTGGCTTTGTGGTTAGCACTGTCGCCTTACCCCTCTACAGTCTAGGTCCGATTTCCGCCTCCGGGTCTGTGTGCATGAAGTTTGCATGTTCTCCCCGTGCTTGGTGGGTTTCCTCTGGGTGCTCCGTTTTCTTCCACAGTCCAAAGACATGCAGATTAAGCTAATTGGTGTCCCCCAAATTACTTGTATTGTGTGAATGAGTGTGTGCCCTGCAATGGATTGGCATCCTATGCAATGGTCACCATTGGTCACAGTCCCTAGTTGGACTACAGAGGTTCTTGGATGGATGGATGGATGGATGGATGAATTATTATTATTATTATTATTATTATTATTATTATTATTATTTATTTATTTATTTATTTATTTAGTGCTATATTAATGATGATTAATTTTACTTTTTTATTTTTTATTATTTTAATAATAAAACTGTGTTATTGCTGTCAAAGAAAGAATTTCTGAATCTATGTGTAGGCAACACATTATTTAGAAACAATAATTTTGTTAAAGGAACATCCTAACAACAATAGTAAGACAAATTTGTGTGCGTGTGTGTGTGTGTGTGTGCATTCACATGTGTGGGTTGTTTGGCAGGGCAGAAACAGATAGACATAATCCGAGGGAGTGAAATTTCTCTGGCAACATCCTGGAGGAACTAAACACCTCCAGTATACACCACTGTTAGTTTCTATATGAGATGAGTCATATATGTTTGCCATCTTTTTTACATTTCACTTATTGTCCTTACAGTGTGCTGTTTTATATACTGTATATATGTCCTTCTTCTGCAAACAAAAGAAGAACTAAAATAGAAGGAATACGTATAATGCTGCTTTCAATTTGCTTCTTACAGTAGTTACCGTCTGCCTTACCAACAGGGGGCAATAATGTTCTTTGAGTCCTTGCAGCAGGTTAGAGAAAGTATCAACCATATGCCATGGACCTTGTCATGTTTAAAGATTTATTTACTCCTTTACAGCTCCTATAGTACCTTCTCTAGTAACGATGCAGTCTCAGGGAATTGTATGGTGGATGATCTACAGCTAATAAAAAAGGTTTAAATACCAAGCCTCGAATGTCAGAACAGGTCTCTATTTCTGGTTCTTAGTGACATGACATGATTTTTTAAAATTAATTTCAAGAGAGTGAAAAAAAAGAGCTTTATAAGGGAACAAGCGTTCACAGCTGTTATAATATATGACTTTGGTTAAATGAGTAGTGTAATTTGATTTATTACTAGGATAATTAATAAATAAAGGAAAATTCAGCCATTTATCCAAGATGGAATTGCTAAGCAGTGGTTGGCCATAGTGACCTATGACTTTCACACCAGATGGCATTGGATGGAGAAGATACGTTGCTGAGGACACCAGTAACTCTCAGGTAACCTACAGGTGCACACATATACCCATTTATTCACTATGTGCAATTCCCATGCTCACCTATTCACTATGGGCAATACCATACCTATTCATGCCCTCTGGACCTGTCTGACTCGTCCTGATGTCCCGCTTTTGGTTGGAGATCTCGTCGCATGGATGCCTCGTGTGGTCTGTCTGGGATGCGTGTGGTGACTGGAGACGGTTCCACTTTACCATGAAGACGGTTCTGGTCTGAGCTTTATATTGTTTATTTGTACAGCTAGGTTTTCTTATATTTTTCTTATATTTAATATTTTGTCTTATCTTCTATAGATATATTTTTCTTTCCTTAGCTAAAGTTATTTTCTATATTTTATCTCTTATTTTATTCCATATTTATTTCCTATTAATAATTTTTTTTATTAAGGGTCACAGGCGGTCGTTTAAGCATTTCACTGCATATCATACTGTGTATGACTGTGTATGTGACAAATAACATTTGAATTTGAGCTGATGCTGACAGCTGTTCTTGGAGGACTTGTGACTGCAGTCATTCGATAGTTAAGGACTGGAGTTTTCTACAGTCTACCTGAGCCTCCAATAACGAACTGGACTCCATATTACTGTAACCTGTTATACTGAACTTCGAGCCTCCTAACACACAGTGTGACTACAGATCAATCCCTGCTTTCCTTTATCACCCAAATGACGAGGGCTTCCCTGTTGAGTCTGGTTTCTCTCAAGGTTTCTTCCTATTGCCATCATAGGGAGTTTTTCATTGTCGCTGTCGCCATCAGCCTTGGCTTGCTCATTAGGGACAATCTAATCATTATGATTCATACACCTTCACATTTCATACAAACTTCCATATTATGATCTTATGATTGTGTACAGCTGCTTTGCGACAATGACAATTGTTAAAAGCGCGAATTGAATATTCATTCACTATGGGCAATACCCATACCTATTAATTTTTCTATAGGCAATACCCATACCCATTCATCCGACATAAGCGATACCATACCCATTCATTCACTATGGGCGATCTGGAAACACCAAACAGCCTACAACATTTGATTTGTGGAAAGAAACCAGAGTATGTGGAAAAAGACTCCAAAGCATAGTCAGAACATGCAACCTCCTTGCACACACAGAATGGAGGAGTGATACAAGATCATGGTGATAGCGCTAACCACTAAGCCACTACGCAACCCCATGAATCAAAACTGAATTATAAACACCTGTAGATTAAACAATGTTTAGTTTCTTCTTGCCGTTGACCTTAACCATTTTTATTGGGGGCATTCATGTCAAACTGGGACTTGTGATAAAATTTTATGCAAACGAAGGCGTAAAACTGATTGACATTTACAGAAGACTTCAAGCACAGTAGGGCGATGAGACTCTGAGCTGCAGTAAAACATTTGACTGCAGTCGTTGAACCCGTGAACCCTGAGTGAGCAGAATGCCTGATCCTTGAAAATTGATGGGTAACTTGTTGCCAACTTGTGAAACTTCTGAGATTATTTTCTGCTCATCACAGTAATACAGTGTTTTTGGTGTTACTGTGAACTAGAATGTATCAGTCTGTCTCTCTAAACTAATTTGAGAACAGATTATTAAACTCCTCTAACTATGATCATTTATCAGCTCTATCTAAAATACAACACGATACAACATGACACAGCAATTATATTACAAAAATACCATTTAGTAATGTTAATAAAATAAGCTTTACCCTAGCTCAAACATAGCATTATTATACATACCTTTAAAGTCAATGAAATGCACCTTGAAAACCACCATGTATTACAAAATGACAGATTCTCATTCCTATTTGAAGTTCATCTATTCACATCCCAAGGACTGCATAAATTCCATCAATTATTCATAGTTACTTAGACTAAAATGTATCTGCTGTGAGAATGAAGAGTAGAAAAAGCAGGGAACTGTGCAAAACATATGGATTCCCCAAGAACTTCATACAGTAGATCATGGCATGTCCAAAATATGTTCAAAATACTGAGAGAGTATGGACACACTGATCCACACAATCCAACAGCAGGACTGAGAGAATTCCTATAATAAAATAATGACAAAGATTATCCTCACAAGATGCAAGATGATCTTTTAAGAACCCTCAACTCATCTCCTCCAAAAACACAAAATATCTGCTTGTCAGAAGTGAGATAAATAATCAGGCTGATAAAATATCTCTCATACTTCCATGCGACCATTTTGGCTTTTTTACATGCAAATTTATAACCACAGCCACTAAACCCACAAGCCTTAAAGAATAATTTTTGATTACCCATCACCACGGGAGTTGTTTACTGTCTTTCCTGTAAGAGATGTAATCAACAAAACATTGGAAAAACCAAGAGAAGACTGACTGATGAGTTTGTCAAGCTCAATTTTACCATCAGAATGAAGGATTTCTCCTTTCCATTAGCAAGACACTGAAACAGCAGAAAACATAACACAAATATCTATCATTTACAGCATTTATTTTTTTATTAGCGTTTATTGCTCTTTTATGCTACATAGCAGAATAACAAAGACTTATGCAATTATTTCATTTCAATTATAGCCCACTTGATTATTTGAAAAGGATTATTTTATTTGGCAGGCCAGGAGCTTTTTTGGAGTTCTTGATTTAATTCTTACTCACTTTCTACCCTAGTAACATTTTGTATGATTCTCTGTCTGATGAGTTTGTGTATCATGTCTCTGTTTATCTACGGTATGAGTGGCCTCATCACATCACCCTCTCCATGTTGTTGACAGCACCAAACTGGCAGCTGCATATCACATTGTTCCTCATGTTTCTCATTCAGACTTGATTTGTTCAGGCTTGCATGTAACCATAGCGATATCTAGTGTAACCAGGATTTGTTTATGCAGAACTAATGAATAGTGATTGATATTATTTTCCAGCGAAAATATCTCATGTGCATCCATTTCAGACTTAGTGATGTTTGGAAGCATGAACGAGAAGGTAACATTCTTTAAATGATGGCGTCGATTCAATGCATGGGACGTACCTGCATAGCATGGCCAATGTTTTATCAGTTCAGGTCTTCAGTTGTTTTGAGTTGACTCCCATTTCAAACCAGGGCTTAGGGGATGAGTAATGCTTCCTAGAGAGATAGGAGGGAACATCAATATTTCTCCAATCCAATTGAAATCTAATAGAAGAGCAAAATATAAACAGACGTAAACATATGGAAAGATTTGTGTTTTGCTGCTAGGTCCTAAAAAAAATATATAATAATAAAAAAATAAACTATTTTCCGAGTAAGCCTTTTCCAGCTATGTTAAAAGTCATTAATGAAAAATGCAAAAGTAGAAGCAGAGAAGACAGCAAACAGTCTACTCAGAGGTCCAGAATGCAATGCAGCTCAATACAAATCATTTGCACTTACTTAGGTTAAAGTCCCAGAAGATAGTCTATTAGATGAAGTTGTAGCTTTGGAAGAAGCTGGTCTGAGTGTAAAGATGAGATAGATGCAGTGAAACAGTGAGACAGACCTAAGGACTAAAGTGCTGCTGCATCACTTTCTTTAGTTAGAACTAATTATTAATGCTGATTCTATGATTAACAGGTAGCCGAACAGCAATGTGGGTAATATACAGTAGGATGTGTTGAATTTACCCAGTCAAATGTTCCTCTCCATGTCGAATCGAACCAGCTGATGCGTATACAAAACCCACTATATTAATTGCCTTATGATAAAATATTGTTAATAAATGTGTATTATATGCATAAGAAATGAAAGCTAGCACATCTACTTACTAATGAAAGGCTTCGCAAATATTATATCCATGCCTTATTTTCTATGTCAGGTAGATTAAATAAATCATCTGACATACCACCACCCCTTTAATGAAAATGTAAAAGTTTTCTTCTTAATATTATCTGCACATCTTGCTGCAATTCATTCATCTATTACTGCACATACCTCTAATGAGATTTGAGCTGTAGGTCAATGCCTGACCTCTATTCCTTTCCCATCTCCCCTGTCTTTTGTCTAAATCGTCAGCCTTACACACTCATTTTCTGCCATTAAACAAGTTAAACTGGTTTAACCAACCAAATCCACAGAGATTGAAATTATTCGGCAAAGTGTGTGTAGTAAATTAGTCGAGTACATGTTCCTGCCTATGTGTAATAATAATAATACATTCTTTTGGATTGTGTGAGTGAATGTTCCTGGATCGCTGAGCTCTGGTTTTACCTAACACAGACAAATAACTGTAAATGATCACAGTTTTAAAGGAAATCTCTCACTCTTCTGTCACAAAAATTCCCATAATCCTGAAAAGCACATACACTATATCACGATACCCATTACTACCCATTACTAGAAGTTCCAAATACAGCCTAGTTGCATTAAAAATAAATAAATAAATAAAATAAAAAAAAATAAAAAAAATAAAAAAAAATATATATATATATACACAGTATATACAATATATATATATATATATATATATATATATATATATATTTTTTTTTTTTTTTTAATGCAAGTAGGCTGTATTTGGAACTTCTACTACAGTAATGGAAAGGAGAAAATATGATTAAACTTCTTCTGACAGTACATTGCAGTTTATCTCTGAAGGCTCTGAGTAATAAACATGTCACTGACCTCTGATGCAGACTCTGGTTTCGTATTTGCACAACACAGATTACATTTCAATGTAACAAACTACCTGTTCTCTCATTGCAGCACTTGTACATGGTTTACTGTAACTGTGCTGTGGATTTCCCCTTGGTGTTTTTTTTGTTCTTCAGGACTCTTATATTCCAGACATCAGTTCCCAGTATGTTCTTCACCACAGTCAAATGTCAGTCATATGATCGTTTTAATATATTAGCCTGCAGCTTGTTTTGTCAAAATAGATTGGCTATTTAAAGTCTATGTTTTTGTGTAGAACTTCCCGGCATATGTTGTTTCTTGTCTCGGTTACCATGTGTTGCATTAGCATGAACACATAGCCTGTAGCCTAGCCATAGCCTTAGTTCTACTATTTCTGTTTGGATTTTTGTGTTTGCTCTTTTCTATTCTGAGACTTCAAAAATATATACCCAGTGGTACTTCAGCCTAAGAACACCCTGTCTCTCGAATTTTTACCTTAAGAACTGAAATTTTGCAAAGCATTTTCGACATACGAGCAACCGAACCGAGCCGAACAAACCGCCGACTAAGTTGAGCATATGTCCGGGAGCCGCTCAAAACTTGTTTGCATCAGTGGAAAGCCAAGTAAAGCGAGTTTACATACTTTTGTGTGTTTTTGCATTTTGTGCTATATTTAGTGAAGACATACTGTAGCACTATTGGGTCCCAAGAATGTAAGAAGGACGTTTGCAAGAAGAAAACGAAGCCGCTCTCTCTGGCAGTGCCACGAGAAATCATGAATTAAGGATAGATGAGGTTTAATGTCTATTTATTTCATATTTTGCTTCATTTACATGTCTATTCTAAATGTTTGGATTGTTTTTACATGCAAAAATATGATTATAATGTCGGATATTTGTAATATTTTCAGGTGGCTGGAACAAATTATCTGCATTTACATTATTTCCTATGGGAAAATGCATTTTGCAATTGGAAATTTTGCCTTAACAACTCACCTCCGGAATGGATTAAATTTGTACACCGCTGTATAAAAAAAAAAAAGTAGTCTGCATTTGAATCCAGCTTCACCTCAATTCATGACAAACAGTACTTTTAATGGAGTATAATTATATTTTATAACTTCTCCTGTTAAAAAGCTTTTTAAAATAAACAATTCAACTTCACTACATTTATTTTTAACCATCATTAGGGGTAGCAATTATACTGCATTTACCCCAGTGTGTATGATAATCAAAGGACAGAATGAGAAAATGTAAATCACTCACTCACTCATTGTCTATACCGCTTAAACCTGTATACAGGGTCGCATGGGGCTGGAGCCTATCCCATGAGACTATCCCACGAGTACACCCTGGACAGGGTGCCAATCCATCGCAGGGCACACATTCATACATGCACTCATACACAAACTCATTTACACACACGCACTATGGACAATTTGGGAACAACTGATTAGCATAATCTACATGTCTTTGGACTGTGGGAGGAAACCGGAGGAAACCCACTAAGCACAGGGAGAACATTTAAACTGCATGCACACAGAGGCAGGAATCGAGCCTGGCCTGGAATTGAACCCAGACCCTGGAGGTGCAAGGCAACAGTGTTAACCACTAAGCCACTGTGCCGCCTTGAATTTAAATTTAATACCCAATTAAAATAAAGTACAAAAGGGGTGTTCGAATCAAACCTGGACTTTTGATTATGCAGAATAACAGAAAACAGGTCTGAGAGTGAAATCTACCTTTATTTCTCTATATCATCCCCTGCTACACTAATTCACCCAGCAATTCACCCAGCGTTTCACTAGTGCTTGGTACCATCAAGGTAAAAACATTTCATCATGTAAGCACTCAGGCAACCATTTAAGAGAATGTTTACACATTTCTCATGGGTGGGAGTGGAGGGGGTGTACTGGTGATGGTGAGGTTTTGCAAGGTGGGATGCATACTTACATTATGTAAGCTGAAGAAATCTGTTACCCATCACTTTAGTCAAACTAGTCAGAGATGGAGCGAATCATACAAGAATCAGATTTCTCCGGCAAAGTTTTTTTTTTTTTTTTTTTTTCAGTTATGTCAAGTGAAGGTGGGCTTGGAAAGTTCTAGTGTAAAAAAAGGCATTGTAATGCTCACACCAGGGAAATAAAAGAGTACAAATTAACTTGAACTACTTCATTTGCTTATGCTTGAACATTTGCTTATTCAAATTTGTGAACTATTTCATTTTAATGTGTGTGATCTGAACTTTAATCTAGCTCTTATGAAGTGTGAACTTATAAAACACTGCATCCTAGGCCTTCTTTATTAATTATCTTTGGTTTAAATGCTTCAGAGGAAAAAACAGTGCGAGCAAAAACCTTGGTGATATCAGTATTTCTCAGTGCAACATCCAAACGTAAGAAGTATGTATAAACCGTTTAAATGGTCAGATCTTTTGATGTTTTACAGTATGAAAGTGATGTATTAAACTCTGATGTTTGGTTAAGGACTTCCTTTTGAGTTAATTATATCTAAGCACTGGAATCCTATAAGCAATGCACAGGATACTATGTAAAAGATGTCTTTGATAGATAACTAAATATGTAGATAGAAACATAGAAATTGTAGTATATGTTAATATGGGTGTGATCATTTAAAATTGTCTCAGTACAATTAAGTTATTTGAATGATATCTTGGCTCAATCAAAAAAACTAAATTCGGGTCATTTAGCCCACTATGCCCACTTAAGTTTGCAATCATATGGATAATATGGAAAACATGCCTTTGCAAACGGAGCCCATGATTGTTGATGTGCACAAAAAAACTGGTGTCATAAAAAAATAAATAAATAAAAAAGCTGATGACTGGTTGCATGTTCTTGTATAAAAATGATATTGGCATGCTCAGGATGAAATATTGAGTCTAAAATATTAGAATGATATTATCATTAATATTATCATGAATTAATTAATTAATTAGTTTGGCTTTTATTCTATCCATTAGCAATCGCCTATAAAGAACTGGACAAACCCTCTGTGACATCACCCATTGGTTGTCTGAAGAGCGGCTTTGAACCTCAACTGTGGGAGCTCTGGTCTTCACCATCTTGGCTGACTCCACCTGAACCTGGCTAAATCCATAAATGGCCAACTGGGGACAGCGAAGAGTGCCTTGCTGTTAGATGGAGCACACCTACTTACCTCAGTTACCACAAGCTAGCTAGCATATATTTAGCTTAGATAAATTAGCTTAGCTGAGGTGGCTACGGTTATTTTATATGCTATCGCTGCATTTGTTTGAACTCCATCATCCAAACACTACACGTCGTCCCATGTGAAATCCTACATTTCTTGTGGTAAGTTGAACTACAACGATTCCAGTTAGCTTTATAGCTAAAGTGATGCTTAGCAGCCACACTCCTAAGTATGCATACATACAGTTGTACAGTTGGACATTTAAACACTAGGGTCATCTTCTAGTGGACATTCAATGAACTGCATTTTTTGTCACTTGCACATTAGCGCAGGCATTTGATAGAGTTAGTAATAAGTTATTTTCATAAAATATGAACAGTATGTTATCGATGGTCTTTCCACTATTTTACATCAAGTCTTTCTTTTCCAAAAGTTAGTAATTCCTCCACCCCTCCCCCATTAAGTCACGGTGCTTTATTGATCGCTTTGCACCTCAATGGTCCAGGTTTAATTCCCAGCCAGGTTCGATTCCCACCTCTATGTTCTCCCTGTGCTTGTTGGGTGTCCTCTGGGTACTCCAATTTCCTCCCATAGTCCAAAGCCATCAGGATAGGCGTTCCCAAATTGTCCGTATTGTGTGAATGAATGTGTGTATGTGTGTGTGCCCTATGATGGATTGGCACCCTGTCCAGGCTAGACCCCGCGTCATTCCCAAAGTCTCCTGGAATGTGACCTTGTATACAGGATAAAGCGGTATAGATAATAAGTGAGTGAGTAGTACCCCCTCTTATATACCCCCTCTTGGTCTGGACCAACCTTAACTTACTCTTTGCGTAGTTTCAGCTCAAGACGCTAGTGGCCGCCACTGTGCAGCAGTCTTTATAAATCAGCGGTGTATGCAAGCACATTATGGCACGTTATCAAAGTCGTATTAA
>JAQMYJ010000003.1:23620888-23631361 GCA_030014305.1 Clarias laeviceps | reverse complement strand
CATGCTGCTCCTGTGCTCCCAGTGATCCAGACCCCATCTGCCCTCTGCACCTGCTGACTCATCCCTGTGCTGAACTGAACTTCATGTTAATTTAAATTTCTTCTGTTATATTGAACTTTCAGCTGCATAACACTCATGATTTTATATAATTTCTATCCGTTATGGTTCCTCTCAAAGTTTCTTCCTTTTGCCATCTCGGGGAGTTTTTTCTTGCCACTGTCGCCTTCACCCTTGGCTTGCTCATCAGGGACAATCTCATCATTATCTAGAGACATTTTTCTCACACATACTCACTTCCATAAATTTACTTTTTAAATTTTCTAAAATTTAATTAAATTGAATTGAATTTGATAGTTATGGGAATATATATATATATATATATATATATACCATGAGAAAATGAAACCATTTTATAACTCTTCTTCTGCTGCTCTGGTTGGTCCCACATACAGTAGACCCTGTTCACACCTGACATTAACATTCATCCTGGGTGATCATATTAAAACGGCTGAGATGCATAGCCATTCACACTTGGAATTATGAATGCATCTCCAGCGACCACTTATAACACAATTTAGCATGTTGTTCTTGCTGGATAAAGGTGATTACACACATTTACACACACACACTGTTTCAGAAAGGTAAAATTATTGTCCTACATCAAGCAAGTAAACACCTAAGAAGATTTTAAATTGGTGGAACTGGGTTAAGAATTGTCCAACAGTTTATTGAAAACTGGGATGGTAGTGATGAACCATCAGCATTATGGAAGAGGTGTGGTCAGAAAAAGATCATGGCTGGAGATCACCAAAATGCTTGGTGAAAGCGCTCATAAAAAATTGTCCATAACAATCAGTAAGCATTTCCACATGCATAATGTGATTGAGTCTAAAACACTGTGTGGTCATAAGAAAACCATTTTTCAGTGAGACTAATCGGAGAAAAAAAAGCTGATGACCTTAATGTACTGAATGACCAGGTTATCAAATGAATGGATTTTTTTCCCCTTGATGGCACAGGCATATTCTCGGGGCTCAAATGTTGAAAGAGTGGTTCTGAGAGCATGGGGAATCATTTTCACACATGAATTGGCCACCACATTGTACGCTATAATCAAAGCTAAGGGTGGTCGAATGAAATCTTGAGTGTGCGACTTTTTTCACCAGGCTGTGTATTAGCTCAGCGTTCCACTGCATTTATTTTCAGGCAGTAATTTTCACCTAATTCTATCTCATGTAGAAGCTGTCCTGTGTGCTAGACCTCTGAATGTGATTTGAGTGATCCAATCACAATGCATTCTTGAGACAGATTTTGACACCATTCACACTTGTACATTGCGCTGACCGCTGACGGTTCGATAACTCAGGATGCATGTTAGTGCCAGGCGTTAGTGGAACCATGGATACCCCAAAGATTTGGTTCATGTCTCATTCCTGCTTCAGTGGATAATCTTACCTGCACTGTAGAGTTTCACCTGTTCCTTCTAAGATGTACCGTTTATTGCTTTAATCAAAAAGACTTCACATGGTGCTGCTTGTGTTCACTGTTCTACAGCCGTATACACTAATAATTTATAATATTATACTGTACTATCTGGTGTCACCTTAAAGATGGACTTGATTTTGTTTTTGGTTGCCATGAAGTTTCTTTTTTAATCATTTGTCCTAGGGAGTGTTTACATGCAATCCAAACCTACATCTGGATTTCTGCTTTGGGAATTTAATTGAATTTGCCTGCTGGGCTTAGTGGTTAAATGCTCTGGATTACTCATTAGAATGTCAAGGGTTCAAGCTGAGCTACCCAGGCTCCTAACCCCCTTCTGCTGTATCATGACTAACTTTCAATGCTGGGAAAAGTATTTCACTGCAATACATACACTATATGGGCAAAAATACAATATTTTGCCAAACCTGTTAATTATTGAATTCAAATGTTTCAATCAGGCCCCTTATCCCCAATGAAGGGCAATCTTAATGCTTCAGTATACTGTACCAAGACCTCTTGGAAAATGCTATACTTCCAACTTGTGGCAAAAGTTCGGGGAAGATCTTTGCCCCAGTGCACAAAGCAAGAACAATAAAGACATGGTTTGATGAGTTCAGTGAGCAAGAACTTGACTGGCCTGAACACAGAGCCCTGATCAGGCTTAACCCCAGTCAGCACCTTTTTGGATGAACTGGAATTGAGATTGTGACCCAGACCTACTCGTCCAACGTGAGTGCCTGACCTTATAAATGCTCTATAGAATGAATGGGTACGAATTCCCACAGAAACACTCCAAAATCTTGTGGACAGCCTTCCAAGAAGAGTGGAAGCTGTTATAGCTGCAAAAGGGGGACCGACTCCATATCGAAGTTTAGGTTTGAACAAATCCTTTTGTCCATATAGTGTATGTCATAAATTTACCCGAATCCACTGAGTTACGATGTGTTGATTCTGAGTAAATACCTGTTGAGAGCCACCTGTGAGTTCCATGCATAATCTGAGCTCCCAGCATTGGCACTGTTGCCACCAAGGGCATCACATTATTTAAAATTGAGGGATGATGCTTTTGAATTCAATGGCACAAATATAATACATAAAAAAAAAAAAAAGCCAATAACAGGTGGGAAAAATAATGTGGTGTAGATTTGAGAAAGCGATAAAATTCTTTTAGATTTTTTTTATTCTTATTTAATAGTTATGGGAATATACATACCATGAGAAAATTAAACCATTTTATAACTCTTGGTCCCACATACAGTAGGTCCTGTTCACACCTGACGTTAACTTTCTTCCTGGGTGATCGTATTAAAACAGCTGAGATGCATAGCCATTCACACTTGGAATTATGAATGCATCTCCAGTGACCACTTGTAATAGGATTTAGCATGTTGTTCTTGCTGGATAAAGGTGCTCGATGGGGGTGAGCTCGAATGCCAGCTTTGCAGCTGCATAAAGCATGTGCGTTAATGGATGAATCCATTTACATGGGCCAAAGTTTAAAATAACACAACACTGGAAACTAGGAAATACTAGAATACTTTGAAGGTCCCAGACAGTTCTGCGCTGTCACGATTCCAGCCCTGCCTGCACCTTATCCTCCGCAGTACATCCTCAGTGGAGATAAGGAATAAGAAGAAAGCAGTGTTTTTATGGAACACATGTTTCTGCCTTCACATACAACCACTGCTTAAGTAAACATGTCAAACTGGGCCTCGTGTGACAGATACGTTCTTGTAGACTTGAGATACAGCAAAAACTGGCAGTGTACACAGTTTTAAACTTGTGAAACTTTTAATGAAGAACATCAGTGGCAAAGGAATGTAATACCAACAGGGCATTAGCAAGACCGTAAAGTATTATCAAGATCTCATAAAGCCCTGAGGGTGTAGAGAAGGTAGTTTTTCAATTGTCACCCTCTTGCATATATTGTCTTCCTCTTCTCCAATGATTCAGAACTTTGACAGATGACAGATTAGTCTAATGCAAATATTGCGGATTTATGTAATATTGAATTTAAAGCGGCGAATAAAAAGAAAAATCCAAAAACAAATATTTATATCTGATCATATTTTTTCTTTATTTTAATAAATGCATACATTCACATTTATAGTAGGAAAAAAAACATTTGCATGCCCATGCCAGCATTCAGATTGTTTTTCATACAAGCATTGGAACAGAGTCGTGTATGGCTCTAGGTGAGAAGGTGAGAAAGGAAAGGAGAAAAGAATAGCTACTGATGATGATAGCATGGCATAGTTTTATTAATATTATTATTTTTTAAGGATAATTAGTGCCAGATTAGCAGATACAATGTTTCAGTAAATATATAAATGTTAATGGTTTGAGCAGGCGCTTGTGTCTTTACCCTTCACAAAAATGCCCTACAGGAAGTTAATCCTTTGAAGAAGGAACTGTAGGAAGTCATGTAGGAAATGTTCAGTGTTATAAAATCCCAGTGGCACCTGGTGGTTAATGGATGGATTAAAATCTAATAGCTGTCAATAGCCTGGCAATGAAACTATTAAAGTTGAGCAGTAAATTATATCACAGTGTCTCATCAGTGGGTAATAATAATATTGTAGCAACACACACACACACACACACACACACACACACACACACACACACAAACACAAACACAAACATGCATTAATGATTTATAATTGTTTTTATTTAGGCCAACACAGTGGCATAGTGAAGGGTGTGTGTTCTGCCTGTGCTTGGTGGGTTTCCTCCCTCATACAAACACATGCAGCCTTTAAACCCAAGGCAACACAGCATGGGTCAATAACGATTAAAAAGAAAAAAAAGTGCTTATACGAGAGCCTGTGTGTTAATAGGGAGACTTCAGACTTCAAACTGTACATTTGGGTGTTTGGATATGTCAAGTAGAACTAAAGTTATCATTACTTTTATAAAGGGTAAATTGGACCATTACTGGAATATGGGAATGACGTTGCAAAAAAGAACCCTCAAAATGAGCATATTATTATTATTATTATTATTATTATATTAGAAACAACCGAAAACAGTCAGAAAAACATGTAATTATGTGTTTTTTGCTATTTCTTTGCATATGTAACCCTTTTTTTTTTTTTTTTTTTTGCTTAGTCATGTTTGTATAGTCAGTTAAAATGAAATAAAATTCAGTTTATCATTTTGCATAATCATACTGTGCTAAAAAGTATACGTCATTCTATACTGCACAATCCTGAGCCGTGTATTTGTTTATTTAAAAAAAAACAACAACAGCAAAACAATAAAAGGCACAAATGAGTTTTATGTTAAACACTTACTGGCATTTCCAAATTCCCCACTAACTTTCTCATTCCGTTGTTAATGAGTGCTACTTTATTTTTTCACAATAGTGCATTTTAAGAAAAGGAAAAAAAAAACAAAATGAACCTTGTTCTCATTCATCGCACTCACACCTTCTGATGATGTGTTAGGCATGAATTACAAAAAGCATGTGTTTTTATGTATTATTATATATTTAAGCTGAGTGGTTTCACAGTTTAGATTGTCTTGCATCTGTTTACATTTTCATTGTTTTGTTGTTTGGTTTATTATTTATGCCAGTATTTCAATTCCTGATTACATTCCTGTTGATTTGTTCCTGTTTTTGTTGCTTTGTGTTTATATTAAAATGCCTGCTCTTCTAATTTAATGACAGGGTTGGTGGAAGGACTGAGACATTAAGCTTTGCATGGCGAACGGTCCTTTCAGACAATCTCTCTGCAAGAGCCCTTGGTCCAACTGTGCAGGGTGAAGAGGCTACACATACCATGCACCAACTAGAGACTGGTGGTTCTACAATATGTCTGTCAGCCTTATTGGATGAGGCGTAGCTTCTAGCTGCAAGTAAACATACTGAAGTTGTTGTGAGGCGGGAATGTATGCTCATTCACTTCATGTCTAGTTGATTTTTTTTATGTCCATCTAGCTTAACTTTTTCCCCAAACTGTTCACGTCCACAGCATTTTCTGTTGGGTTATATTTATAGGTGCCCCTCTATTATAAAGCACATTATTCAGTAACTACTGTGAGATATTCAGGAAGTGCAGTGAAACTAATATGGCATATATGTGGTTTGAAAAAGAATCGTTCACTGGGTCCTGAGATTTTCAGACGCAAACACAAATTACAAATCATCCAGTTTTCATTATAATTTGGTGCTAATGAACAACAGTAATTTGTCATGTTTAATGTCAAATGATTGCATTGATGTTAACATTTTAAACATAAACAATTTGTACTTACTATTTTATAGATATTACACTTAAACATGAAAACACAATTTCACCAATACAGTACAAATATGTACAATCAAGAGCAATTAGATAAACTTACTCAGCGCTTTATTCTGTGTACACAGTCGCTGGGGGTTTGGAGCCTTTCCTAGGAGACTTAGGGCATGACTCAGGGTACACCCTGGTGTGGCAATTCATTGCAGGGCACATTACACACACATTCACACACTACGGGCAATTTGGGAACGCCAGTTAGCCTAATCTGCATGACTGTGGGAGGAAACCAGAGCACCTGAAGGAAACCCCTCCAAGCATGAGGAGAACATGCAAACTTCATGCACACAGAGACAGGAATCGAACCTGGCCGGGAATCAAACCCAAACCCTGGAGGTGCACGGAGACAGTGCTAATTAACCACTACGCCACCGTGCCGCCTAATTAGATTAAATTATTCAAGTTAATTCATCTTCACATGTACTGCATATACTGTAAATATGCTGTTAATTTATTCTTTAGCTTTTTTATTATTATTAAAATACGATTAGCCTCGGGATTCTTATGTCTAAAACCAGTCTGTTTGAGTAACTCTTGCTCTAATAATAAAGAATCTTTGGTCTAAGAAGGCTTCCCCATTTTCCTTTACTTGATTGCACTTTTGATTTTTTTTTATCCAATAGTGTCCCATGGGGGGCAGATTTGTGTGGAGGCTTTAAATAGTCCTTCTAATCCCAGACACTCCCTGTGGCAATGGCCCTGTCACATTATTATTGTATTCTGTCCTCTTTTGCCTCTTATTTGGCCTCAAGCAGGATTTTCTCTCTTTATTTATTTTTTTTTTCATATAAAGATTCACCTGTCAGTCAGTCTGTATGTCTCTGATATGCTTTATTTGTAGTTCAATGTGTAATTTGTAAGGTTTCATTTTTAAAGGATTTATAAAAAGTATTTTACATTCAATAACAGTACATCAACAATATTAGTTATTCTCGCTGCTAGACTACTCTTGTACAGTATATTGTATAATATTTATGAATAACCCATAAATGGCATCTTTTTCCAGTTGTGAAAAAAAACCTGAATCTTTTTCTCAAAACATTAAAAGATATCAAGATCACTCACTCATCATCATCTATAACGCTTTATTCTGTATACAGGGTTATGGGGGCCTGGAGCCTTATCTCAGAAGACTTAGGGCACAAGGCGGGGTACACCCTGGGCAGGGTGCCAATCCATCGCAGGGCACACACACACACACACACACTCACACACTCATTCACACACTATGGGCAATTTGTGAATGCAAATTAGCCTAATCTGCATGTCTTTGGACTGTTGGAGGAAACCAGAGTACCCGGAGG
This sequence comes from Clarias laeviceps, assembly GCA_030014305.1. Classification (NCBI taxonomy): domain Eukaryota; kingdom Metazoa; phylum Chordata; class Actinopteri; order Siluriformes; family Clariidae; genus Clarias; species Clarias laeviceps. The sequence continues at coordinate 23,624,268 of JAQMYJ010000003.1, read as the reverse complement.
AAACCCAGCCAGCACAGGGAGAACACATGGACCCCGAGGTTGATTCAGGATGTGCAGTTTTAATGCTGCTAATGGTGATATATCTCTCTACTCTCTCTCTCTCTCTCTTTCTGTCTTTTTTCTTATTCTTTGACTTTTGTGAACATCCTAAATACGTGCATTTCTCAAGATCAGTTTACGTAGATCTGCCGTACCCTTAAAACCATTACAAGTAAAGTGGCACCTGTCAAGAGGTTGGATATGTTATTCAGAAAGTGAACCGCTAGTTCCTTGAAGTTGATGGGTTAGCAGCAGGAATGTGAGGATCTGAGCGACTTTGACAAGTGGACAAATTTTGATGGATAGATGACGGCATCGGAGCATCTCCGTGCTCTAAATGGCAGGGCTTGTCAGGTATTCCTGAAATGTAGTGTTTAGTAATAGTTGTCACAATACCAGGATCTTTGTTATCATACATCATACATTTCGGTACCTTTTCTCTGAGCCAGAGGATCCAGACTTTTGGATCCAACTAGTTTAGCTTGTGAGATACCATACCTAGAAAGCAGTCTGATGAAACTTATTAAAGATACATTATAATCTAAGACTTTATTTTGTCATGTTGTCAAATTATTTCCAAAATCAAACTGTGTCTTTGATAGAAGAACAGAGTCTAATATAGTACAATTAGATGGTTTTTATTTTTGTTTGCTTGTAGGAACAAATAAATACTGTAATAATATAAAGTCTTTTACAGCATCCGCTGCGATTGCTCCTGGGATTTTATATGAGCCACAAAAAGTTGTGTAAAATGTTTAATGACTCATTTAAACATGTGCATCATCATAATCATTATTAAAATACATATGCTATAAAAAATAAATAAGTTCTGTATCTATACTGTATTACTGTTTAATATTGCAGTATATCAGACATCTTGCAGTGTTGATGTCTTTAAGCTGTAGAATCTTACACAGCTGCATTTCTTTTTTTTTTTTTTTTTTTTTGCACAGTTGCACAGATCATGCATTTTTTAGATGCTTCCTACTTTTACAATATAGATTTTAAGATTCTCGTAAACCCTTAAAACAACTCATTGAAATCCCTTGAGAAATGTAAACATTATAGTCCTGTTTATTCTGGAGAAAAAAAATGCAACTCCATTGTTTCCTCATGTTTGCTCAAAAACCAGTCTTGTGGTGTCTAGGTATCCATCTTTAGGGTGAATCAAAGGAGAGGAGACATCAACCACTCTCACTGAGGTGGAAAGTGAGTTGAGCAGCCACGCGCACAACTTTTCATCAAAGTGAATTTTGAGACATGTGTGTGCCAGGCAGGTTTAGAGACTACTTTGTGTTTTGAGACTAGTGCATATGTGTGTAATGGTCGAATTAGTGATTGTAACTGACTCCATAATTCAAAAATGCAGGTGAACACGGTTTCTGAGAAATTAGATTCACCGTAAAATAATAGAGTAATACAATACACATTTTGTCCTTTTGTGTGTTTATTTCTTAAGAAATAGAATGTCAAATGTGCAGTGAATGTCCCAACATAAAACCAACTCTGTTTAAAACAGCACATCAATACAATTTTATTTGTATAGTGCTTTTAACAACGGTCATTGTCACTAAGCAGATGTGACAATGGCCATTGTCACATCAAAATTAGGGAAATGAGTATGAAATGTGTAAGAAAGTATGTATAAATCAAAATGATTGTCCCTGATGAGCAAGCCGAGGGCGACGGTGGCAAGAAAAAACTCCTGAGATGGCAATAGGAAGAAACCTTGAGAGGAACCAGACTCAAAAAGGAAACCATCCTCATGTGGGTGATAACGGATAGCAGGGATTGTTTTAGCTTTATGTGTTTAATTTAATATGAAGTCAAGTTTGTTATTCGAGGCTCAGGGACAAAACTGTAGGAAATTCCAGTCATGAATTATTAAACGACAAGGTCCTTAAAGAACAGCTGTCTGCATCAGCCGAGGCCAGAATCGTCTTCATGATAAACTGGAACCGTCCCCAGTCACCACATGCACATGCAGGCCTCAATGTGACAAGATCTCCAACCAGAAGCAGGATGAGTTAGACAGGTTTGAAGAGCAGAGTGTGTCTGGACCACTGGCAGCTCAGGAGCGGTATGTGTAGCTCAACAGAGAGAGAGTTTGAGAGAGAGAGAGAGAAGAGAAGAGAGAGATAACAGTTAGGTGGTCACAGTCACATAATGTATAAGGTGAATGTATATTTAGTGCATTTAGCACTCTTATTTTTCACTCATTTTATAACTGAAATTTCTCCATATTTCACTTCGGGTCAACTAATTACTACAATAATCTCTTCAAGGCTAGTTGCAGAATAAATTTTCGGTGACATTAAAAAGTGTTCTGCTCTCTCTCTTTCTCTACTATTGCTCATGATTCATTTAATGCAGCTCATATTACTACTGCAGCTACATCACACAGACCACTAGTCAGACCATTTAGACATGCATTTATTAATAGTATCAATTATTTAAAAATTCTAATATATTTGTTTACCAAATTCTAATGCAGTGGTGGTTTTTTAGTACCAGCATACCGTACAACACTAGTTAGTACCTACCAACAGTGGTCCAAGGAAGGAGAACCAATGACACGATCGTGGACACCCAAGACTCATTAATGTATGTGAGGAGCCTGTCTGGTTCGAGTCTAAAGAAGAGCCACTGTTGCACAATTTACTAATAAAATTAATATTGGTTATGGTGAAGGTGTCAGAAAACACAGTTCATGACAGCTTGCTGTTTATTGGGATTTGTCGCTGCACAATGGCCACATCAGAACTGGACCACGGAACAATGGATAAAGTTGGCCATGTCTGATGAATCAAGTTTTCTTGGGCTCGTGGTGAGGGCTGGGTTTGTGTGGATCACTTTTCTTGGGTTGAGATGGCTCTGAAATGCACTATGTAAAAAGGTAAGTCAGCTGCAATAATCTGGTGGAAAATTATGATTCATGGGAATCATGTGGATGGTATCTTGACATATACTGTACCACCTACCTAAATATTGCAAAGGTACTCTCTAATGGTCTTGTTCATCAGCATAGTAGCCCTGCCACATTATTCAGGGACTGAAACATCTGCACTCAATACAAAAACAAAACGTAAACAAAGAAGGCATGGACTGTGGGTCAGAACTTAGCATGGGCATTAAGCCAGAACTTGGCAGGTTCTTGGCTCTTGGTTTGAATTTGGGAAGGGTAGTGGGTCGGAACTTGGCATGTGCACAAGCTTGGGACTTGGCATGACCACTGGGGAGGAAATTGAAAGTCCACTTTATGGGACTTAGGGGAGAGATTGGCAGCCTTGCCAAAGTACATAAAGCCAGTGGTGGCATCAGCATTGCACTCTCACAGCCAG
>JAQMYJ010000003.1:23603319-23620788 GCA_030014305.1 Clarias laeviceps | reverse complement strand
ACTTAGGGGAGAGATTGGCAGCCTTGCCAAAGTACATAAAGCCAGTGGTGGCATCAGCATTGCACTCTCACAGCCAGGCTGTGGTGCCAGAAATACTGGTTTCACAGCTGTACGTATCATTCTGGTAAACCTCCCTGAGCCCATTTTAATGTTCTTCTCTGCCTCAGCAGTCACTGGCTGCAACTGGAATTATTCAGCTCCCAGGAAATTATGGAAAGAGTCATCATGGTCAATTTACTTTGCTCCCTCCTGCCAGAAGAGAGAAAGGCCTTTGGCATGATCCACACATCTGTGTATTGTCCACAGACTGATGGCCTGATGAAGAGATTTAACCAGATACTAAAATGGATGTTGAAAAAGAGTAGTAGAACAAGAAGGATGGACCTGGGACTAACTGTTGCCATATGTGTTTCTTTCCTTAATGGTGCAACGTCAAAACCTTCCACTGGGTTCACCATCTTTCACCTGTTATTCAAGAGATAGCTGTGGGGACTGCCTGAAGTAGCAAAGGAAGCATGGAAAGAGCAGCCCTGACACCTCAGATCAGTGATTGACTATGTGCAAAAATGCAGAATTTTTTTTTGTTCCCTCAGTGGTTTGCCAGTCAAAGCCAATCAGTGCTGTGCTTACAATCATACAGCACAGCACAGAGAGTTTAAACCTGCTTTTCAGCTCATCCAATGGCAAGGACCCTCTACTTTCAAAAAACAAATAGGACCAGTGAGTGTCCCTAAGCTCTATCATGTTACTCTATTCTAAATGCACTGTATCGAACCATTGCCAACTGTCTCAGCTCTAACCACAATATTGCTCGAGCCATCAGGTTGTGAGCTGGTATAGATAGCTGAAGACCTCACCTAGTCACAGCACCAGGAGCTGAATGAGCTGATAGACAGGTTCAGGGATCAACCCTCCAGGCATGATCATTCATTAGCCACCATATCGAGTTCTGAAAGCCTGCTGTCATGCCATCAAAGTAGGGATGGACAAAATGCTCTGTGATAGTTTCATAGAGGTCAGGTGTAAGTCCATATGAATCTTGAGATTCTTGTTTTACCATTCTGTTTTTACTGGTCTTCCGCAGACTTAAACTATTATAATGGATCAGTTGTATAGAAATTAGAACAGAAAAAAACTGTGTTACTGTTTTCCTTTTCCTTGAAACATGACTGAAATAATGGAGCAGTCGAAAAGGACTACATTTTTGCAGATCAATAATGACAGTCAACAGACAGCCTATAAAGAGAAGGAAAATCAACCACCTGCTGGTGTCAAACCTACCTGCTGTGTGGCACTGGGGCAGATCAAATAGATACACAAACTGCTTGAGCTTGCACTCTTCTGACAACCTGTATGATGTTATGGGAGAGATGAATTTTAACACGTAACTCTTTAGCTGTGACAATAATTAGACCTTAGAGCAGGGTCATTATTATTTACTCATTTGGTGTGTACAGTATCTTAAGTATGGAGATCTCTGTCCATCAGGATGAACTATAACAGCAAACATAAATTCATATTCGTATCTGAAACAAAGGTTGGGCTTCCATGGACTGGAAGTGTTTGTACAGCACATCCCACAGATTCTTGATCAAATTGAGATCTGGGGAATGTGTATGACAAGTCAACACCTTCTTTGTCAAAAAAAAAAAAAAAGGCCACTGCCGTTGGGAAATACCTTTGCCTTTAAGGGGTGTACTTGGTCTGCAAATAGGTTTAGGTACAGATGATATGTGACAAAGTTATATCTACCTGAATGCCTGGACCCATGGCTTCTCTGTGGAACATTGCCCGGAGCATCACACTCCCTCAGCCAACTTGCCTTCTTCTCATAGTTCATTTGGTACCATCTAATCCACGGGCTCACATTCCCATTGTTGGTGCTTTGGCAGTAGACAGGGGTCAGCATGGGCACTCTGAATAGTCTTCGCTTATGCAGCCCCAAATACAGCGAGCTGTAATGTACTGTTGGTAGTGAGATCGCATTATAGTGTAGGGGTGAAATACAATGCCACTAGCTCTGTCTGCATCTGTTGAGAGCTTCAATTATGTCTATCTGTGTTTGGATTTTAACTCAGTGGTTTTTGTCCAGTATGTACAGTTATTTTGCAGGTGATATTATCTACCCATTTTTTTTTTTCTATTTTCCAAAAAACTAAACAAACCAATAAACCACCATTATGAGGACCAGGCAGTTTTTCAGCATGCCGTAAAAACTGTACAGTTTCTCCCTAGTTTCGGATTATGTCCCATTCTGAATACATTCAGCTCAATCTTCTTTAAGATATCTGTTATTATTTGAGCTGCTCAAATAGTTTTCTCAGTTCTTGGTTGAGAATTTGTTTCATTTAACGTAATGTCATGAATGTCCGCTAAGTAGGATAGGATAATTGTTGCGATAATGAGATTCTAGGTCTCCAAATTTCTGTTAGCTAAGCTAAGCTTCTTCCTAGATACATAGTCCCTCCATCCATTGACTTCACTTCCTGACAGAAGTGAATCAGCTTGACTGATTTTGTGATATAGCATGCAAACTCCCTTTAAAAGGGGGATTATGGTTGGAGAGCCGGTCAGCACCAAAGAGGATGCGGGGGGAAGCTGACTGATTGTGTTCCTGGCCTGTACTGCAAAGAAAGGCCAGCAACACATAGCAGCATAAGTGTGTAGGCAGGCTCGATTTTTACATTATTTATCGTCTCATACCGCTTTATCCCATATACAAGGTCGCGAAGAGGCCTGGAGCCTATCTCAAGAGACTTGCTAAATACATTAGGCACAAGTTGCACACTGAGGCTTCAAAACCCACTGTTTTCTCCTTCATCATCATATTATTAGTATTATTAGTATTATTATTGTGTATCAATGAATGGTATTATATCAGATTCAGAAATGGTAGAGTCACAGAAGCACCTTCACCTTGCACAGAGCCAAACATAAGATACACACATCACCACTACAGCATATCCTCCTTGAATCAATGCATATTTTGGAACTATTCTTTTGTCCTCCTTTTTCAGCTATAGTATTGAAAGTGCTTTCTCCATTTCTTTTAGTGGTAATGACACTCAAAGGTCTCAAGTGTAACTGAAGCAGCAGAAATGGCTTCATTGTAGGCCTAGTCTGATTACATCAATGGCCTGCTAAAACACTGTAGGTCCCGAGTAATGGCTGTGATGGAGGAGCAGTGTCTCCATTAAGACTAGAGCAGCATGGTGGATGATGTTCTCAATTACAAAAGCTCCATGTTTTTGTGCTGTGGTGTTTTCACCAGAAATGAGATCTACAAAAACACACAATGCGACGGACAAGACAGTGGAAGAGAAATTTCAGATCAGAAGCACAAAAAGTATGGAAGGAGAACTAAGATGCAGCTGTGGTCAGATCTTTTCCTGTACTTTACCTTTGCACATCTGTCAAAAAAAATCGATTCACATTTCAGCCTCAGGATTGAACTGCATTAGCTATATAGTTCCCATGAACACCAAACCTTGTGTATTTTTCTCATTTATTCAGTCAGTCTTCAGTAATAGCTTTATCTTGTTCAGGGTGGCAGCAGACCTGTGTTTGTTTGTGTTGTACAGTGACAGGTCACATCATTCTGTGACAGAAATGGACATTAGGTTCTCAGTGTCAAAGAGAACAATGCAACATGATTGCTCCCTAGTTGTTTATTGTTTATCTATTTTTTCAAGAAATACAGGTTTTTGTGCATGTTGTGGCTTAATGGGTATGAACAAAGAAGCAATAAGCATTATGTCATTATGCAATATATTAATTATGCAACATACAGTATTCATATGTCGCCATAGAGCTTAACAAACATCTGTCTATCTATCTATCAAATATTTTTAATGAGGCACATATTTTACTGAAGGTTTAAGAAATCATCCACACTGTAGCCACATGTGTAATAATAATAATAATAATAATAATTATTATTATTATTATTATAATAATAAAGCTGTGAAATTCTGTTCTTGCATAAACATAATTCTTTTGTCATTCAGTCACAACATGTTGGATTTCAGTCACTATGGTCAAACCCACCAGGCCACAAAGATTAGAAAAGGTTTAAGATATTTATATACAAACAGATCTATATTTATCTATGAACTATATCATGGACAGTCGCAGCACAGGGCAGCATGCTAAGCATTCATTTTTCTTACAAATTTCCATGGTGAATTTAGAGAGTGGTGCTTGTTTGCTATCCCAATACCTGTAATTCCACAGAGTAAATAACTGCATCTCTCACTGACTCACAGGATTGATCATCAGCGAGGCTGTGGAAATTACGTAGCATTTCATCCCAGCAGCAGAACACAGAATTGTAGAGTGACTGATTTGCAAGTTTAGGGTTCGATTTATTCTGCAGGGATAATTTTATACATTTTCACAGTTGGTGAACTCCCAAACATAACACATTAAAAATAAGCCATAAATTTAAAATAAAAAATGCTTTTAGTGCACCATTCTGATAAATGCTGGGCTACAAGTTTACTTGACTAGAACCTATAAATTACAGTAGGTGGAAAAACTACACCTTTATAAAGATTATAATCCAAATTGTACTTAATCAAAGAACAATATCCAAAGTATTATGCGTATAAATAGTATAAAATTAGCAAATATGAATTAAAATGTTCCATACAAAATAGTATAGTATTGAAAATGATCATTTGTATCTGGACTTTGACAAAATACAGTCTTACAGTAAAAACGTTGAGTGTTCTGGCTTTGTATTTATGAATGAGGAACTTTGCATAATGCACAGGAAAAGGGATTTTAAGTGCCCCAGACACACTCTAATGGATTTAGGCCATTTTAGCAACAAGCAAAAAAAAAGAAAAAAAGAAGAAGATTGAATATGCACTCGACTCTCAACACTCGCAGGTCCATGAGCAGAGCAAGGAAAGTGCAGCACTCAAGGTATTAGATTACTGCAGAATCTGGACTATTAATACAGTAAGCAGTATGGAACATCCAGAGTACTAATACAGCTGAGGTTAGTGGAGGCAACCAAAGTGTGGACCCATGTTTGAATGAATATTATAAATGATCAAAACACAATGGAGTATGTGAGGACTACTGGGATGAAACAAATTAAGTACTTGTGTTATTGTTTGAGAAATCAACTTTGGTATAAATTAATGAACAATTAAAAATTGTAATACTGAGATTTGAATTTCTGAAATTTGAATTTAAAGTTTAGATTTATTTTTTGCATAATTGCAAAACCATAACTCATGCAAAGTTTTAAGAAGTTCATATGTAAATAGTTTTTCCAGTTTCCAAACTCTGTAGAATTAAGATTTTGTGATAATTGTACAATATGTTGGCACAGCAAGCATTGTTTCTGCCTCACAGCCCCAGGAAGGAATGTGTGTGTGTGGGCGTGTGTGCGTGTGATGTATTGCAATATGATCCCAGATCGGTCCTGACCTCGCTTCAAGCCATTTCCACATGTTTGGGCCATTAATGGAGTTCCTGGTGGGCCAGTGTTTCATACGTTAAGCATGGCTCTGGTGTAGTGAGAAATCTCCAACCACTAGTGAAACACTGGGGTAAGTGCATTAGTATAGCAGGAGATTATATAGAGAAATAAAGGGAGTTTATATTGTGATGATTGTGTTCTGTTATTCTGCAGAATCTTTCATAATCATAGTCTTTTATTTTTTTTTACTTTTAATTCACATAAAATAGCTATGACTTTTGGAACAAGGTCTTGCATTCTGAATATTCTTCACATTTTCTTACCTTGCATGTGTTTCAAGTACAAATGTCCAAACGATATGCTGCTGAAATAATAATTTTTAGCCAAACCATGTCCTTTGCTGATAAATGCACTGCACAAAGGTTGGAAAAATTGTAATATCCAACGGGATATGTGGTGCTAAAGAAGGATACTGTATTCTTCTATTAACTGAATGGTTTATTACTCATAGGTTCTCAACTACATATTTCCACTTTGAAGGGTATAGCTCTCAGACCGACATTGACATCTTGACTATATCATTATGGACTGAACCAGATGTTATTCCTGCCAGTCAGAACAAGCATAGCATTTAAAGGAGTGAGATTTAAAAAAAAAAAAATACCCTGGATACAATACTCACACATACAGCGCAGCAACCTAACACAGCCAAAAAGATAAAAAAACATGTATGTGAAAAATCACCTATCTGGTATGTTACAATTAAAGCTCAGGGATAAATATTGATGTATTAAAACACAAAAGAAGCCATTACATTAGGACCTGACTTACAGCCGTTTAGTGATGATAAGAAACTGTCCACACTGACTAAAGATTATCCTGATCCATTTAGGTTCTAAGAAACCTGCATATGAATTTCTCTTGCATATTTCTCCTCTAGTGCATCAGATCCAGTTCAAATCAGTATAACAGTAGATGTGTGCAATATTGATTTTTCTTGCAATTTACAAATAAATAAAAAGAATGATTTCAGAAGTTTCAGAATCTATTCAATTAAAACATGTATAGTGTATAATGAAATTTCTGGATATTGAAGAAGAGTGAAAAAATATGACATTATTTGTTAAGTAATAGGTTTAACACCTTATTGTTGGTTTATATCATTTGTTTTAAAATAAAAGGTCTGTCTCTTTCACGACCCCAGAAAACAATTTTTTTTTCTTTCTTTTTGCTTTTACTTTCCTTACCACACTGTTTGACTAAAATTATTTTGGTGGCATTCTTCAAAAATATAGTCTATTCACGCTAACTATAGTTATCTAGCTCAAAACATTCCCTATTTACCTTGACAAAAAGGAGGGTCACAATGAATGGAGCATTCTTCTCTCCTTTTCTCTCTCTCTCTCTCTCTGTGTCTCTTAATACTTTTTCTTATCACTGCTGTTTCCTGCAAAACACTTTAGTAAAGCCGCAGAAAGAGGATTTCAACATTTACCCACATTTAGCTAAATTAATGTGAGATTAATATCTGTTGGTTACATTCTGTAGTGCCTGCGTTATTTACATACAGATATAGATGGGGCCAGATATTTCAAGGAGCATTTTATAAATAAAACCCTTAAGCAATAACAGATAACACCAGGAATTAAACTGAACAGGCGGCTCATTTATATAAAAGAAAAAGTAGTGAAAAAATGATTCAGGTGTCAAAATATTTAAATTAAGGGCAGAATTCCTAAGTAAGTTAATATAATGGTAAAATTGGTTTGTTTGTGCTAAACAATTAAATACATTAACAAAAGTACATTATTTTAGTTCCATTGACATAATATCAGTATGTTAAAGCTACACTGGTTTAAGTGTAGACTAAAACACAGGTGGTACTTTATCACAGATGGTAACTCAAAAACTCTAAATAGTCCCAATATATTTGGACCCAATTTCATTCCCTCTTTGGTTTCTCTGTCTAATTTAATTTCGATTACCTAAATCAATAAATAATTTTCATCCTAAATCTCCCTTATGTTGTATTTTCATTCTAAATCTCCCGTATGAAGTATGAATACATTATTTAATCAATTTCTTATTTCTTATCCGATTCTAGCTTTGTAATATTAGCTAGGCTTTCTAGATATGTTCAACATTCGTATTTGCTTCCCTTCACCAGCAACTATGAAAAATCTCAATTCATATCAATTCTATTCTATTCAATTCTATTCTATTCTATTCTATAATGTAGATTAAATGAAAGAAATTGAAACAAAAACTTTACTGTAACAGGCTACAAAGTGCCTAAAGATACAATAAAAAAAATTGGTTGTATACTGTATGTAACAACCTCAACAGAAACCTCATTTCCCCTCTCGTCTGTTCTAACCACTTAGCATTTAGCATCACCAGTATACAGTACTTATCACCAGCCTGATCATCAGTCATCATCTGTGTTGGTTTCTCATTGGTTCATGTTAAGTTATGTTAATTCATAGCTCACTGTGTGGCAAGTACAGTATGAGCCAAAGAAACCTTGCCAAAAATAACAGGCAAAAAAGTCTTTCAGGAAGCCTGGAACACTATTCATCTTTGTAAGACTATTTTCTTTGTAAGACTTTTGCACATTAGTGTAGGTACACAATTCACAGTAACACACTTAATTACTTTCGCTATGTACCTCAGAAACATGACATGAAATACAATTTCAAAAACTTGAGTTGTGAATAGAAACTAAAATGCCACTGATCAGTGTATGACTGATACATTCTAATCTCACGCATCAATACATCACTTCTTTTGTTAAGTCTTTTTAAGCGTCCATAAAAGATGCCTGTGGGTTGTAGCGAATTCTGAGGTACACATCACAGAAGACGATGTCTATGCAGCGTATCAAACATTTGGCTGGGCTTGGAACACAACACCAAAAAAGTCCTTGTCAGTACAATTCTTACAAAAGTGGATTAAAATTCAATTATTTATCACAGGTACGTCACAGCACAGTGAATTTATACTTATTTATTTTTTCACATATCCCAGTTAGGAAGCTGGTGTCAGAGCGATGCGTCAGCAACCCTTGAGCAGATGCGGTAAAGACTCTTGTTCAAGGGTTCAACAGTAGCAGCTTGGCAGTGCTCGGGCTTGAACCTCAGAACTTATAAGCAGTAACTCAGATCCTTTGCCATTTGAGCCACCAGTTTCTCATAAAACAGTTCCTCCCTTGCTTTTTGAATATCTTTCTTACTTGTTTCCTCATCTCAAATAAGCAAAGCTTGATTTAATATAGAGTTATCACAGAGCAATGTTTCCTAAAGTATAGGTCACGGCCCTCTAGTGGGCCATAAGTGTACTGCAGGTGGGTATATGAGATATGTCATTTATAAGAAATAAATAAAAAGCTTTTTAAATTACAGTTTTGTAATTAGGTTTACAATTCTCATAAAATATTCCTGGTTGAGTATTTACATTTAAACCGTAACCAGAACTAATAAAACAAAGCCACAGGATTTAAATAATGTAATATTCTTCATTTACTTTGTGGTGATCAGAGCTGTGATTAAAGGTTTGGGTGGGTGGCAGAAGATATCCAGTTGGGCCTGAGCTTTGTTAAGTTTAAGAATGGCTGTTATAGAGCCATATATTTTTTTCTTTTTTTTTACTTTAACTGTTACATTAAAGACTGCACATTTTCCTTTTATATGGGGTTATGTAAACCTAGGTTTCAATTCTGTTGATTAAAAATGCAGAGTGATTACATTAACACATTTGATAAGTGGCTGAATAGCGAGCAGTGCAGGTGGCACTGAGTAAATGGAAACTACTGCGAGCAAATGAAGGCAATTATTAATTTAACACATTAGTGCAGTTCAGTTAAGTGTATTATTAGCAATATTACTGCAATTCAGTAGGCTGTGTTTATTGATGGGGCTGGTTGTTTATGGTCATGGGCATGTTCTCCAATAAACACTAGCTACAAAGGGAGGCGTGAAGAACTGGAGACTTCTCTTCATGACCACTTTATACTAAGCGCCCAGACTCATCAGCCTAAAGGATGAATATCCAAGATCATCGATGATCAAGCAGAAGAAAAATTAAATATGTTATTATGTGTTAAACACAAGACATTGCTCAGTAGGTTAAAACAGGAAAGAGGGTTCAGGTTAGGCATCATGTTTTCCTATATATGACCCATCACATCAATCTGAAGTCACATTTTGAGTAATTTGAGCTATGCATCTTTTCATATTCCTAGGTTAATAACCTCTATTTTAATACCAACCTTATTACTGCACCATGTCCGGTTGCTGAGATATGGCCAGTGTGAATTTGTTTATGAAGGAGGCCTCTAAAAATCCAGCAAAATCCTATTTTTAGAATATTTAAATTGAGATTTTGTGATGTAATAAGAAAGAGGGAACCTTCAACCTTATTTTGACTCTAGGATTTCCTGCTGCCCTTATAAATAACTTATAAGTTAAGCAGTGTGATTTTAATAAGCAGTGTGATTTTAATAAGCAGTGTGATATTAATGGGAAAAATGCTCTTTTCTCTATCACAACTGAAACAGCCAGCTTGGACATTATTAAAGTTCTTTAAAACAACATGTAGGATTACATCACTGTATATTAGGAATCAAATATATGTGTGAAAAAAGCAATGCAAAAGGAATTCCCCTAAAATATTAAAAGCTTGCAGTGAAAAATGTATAACAATTTTGATCATATACTGTATGTGTATAGCGTATGTATTATATATATACTGTATATCCATCTACTGTCTCCTGTACAATGTTAGTGTGAATGTTGCCCTGAGGTCCTACCACACCATGGAAATAAATACAATGGTTACCATTGGCCTCAACGGTCCCTAGTTGGACTACAGAGGTTCCTAGATGGATGGATAGATGGATGGATGGATGGATGGATGGATGGATGGCCTCCTGTACAGACAGGAGTGTAAGCATAGTTTTCTGAATTTGTAGTTCAGATCTGATTTGAAACTAAACTGATTGCACCTACAATAAATGTGTAATAGTTTTTATATAGTAAATTTTAATAGTTTCTATTTAATAGTCACATGTTTATGACTTTTACATTATCAAATCAGTAAAAACAAAAATAAGACATATTTTTCCAAACATTTTTAGGTAACACAACTGAAATGTAACAGAAAAAAAGTCTTTTGTACCCTTCTTTAAAGCAATACTATTCAACAATGAGGTCACGTACATGCATTGTAAGCTCTTTTGCAGTCCATTGCTGCAGCAGTCAGGTGGAACCAAGAATAAAACCTTACAGAAATAGCCGAATTAGAACCACTTTAGTGATGAAACGTGTATCCATTCAACACCAACAACAAATATTTTTGCTTCTCTTAGATGTTCCAAGGCAGCTTCGTATTGGATTTTGTTTTATGTCCTGATAGTCTATACAGAATGGTCTATACCACCCCTCTTCCCACGAAGAAGAACCCGTTTATGTTGTATGGGTTGGTGTGGCTCCTGCAAACAGCTCAATGGCACAATCATAGAGTCATAGAGTCTTTGTTTAAAAATTAGGCAAAGATATTAGGGTTTAGACTCTAAGGTGACATGGGAGTGTTAGCTTGAGCTTCTCAATCAATGAAGTCACCTACAACACCAGAGCTGATTAATGCTGTAACACAAAAGTTTTCGATGTGTGATCTGTACAGGCAGCGTAGGGTTGCGATGAGAAACAAAGTGGCTGTGAATCACTGTGCTGGAGCGAGGAGTGGAGATCACTCACACAGAGTCATCAACCTTTGAGCAGTGTGTTGAGGCATGTGGACATGTTAAACAGCTTGTCAAGGAGGATCAGCTCATCTCTTCACACCAATTGAATAAGCATTTCAGCATTAAACCCTTGAAGAAAAAAATGACAGATCGTTCCAGACCCTTCCAGCTGCCAGGGTGCAAAAACTTAACACATATCTATAGAAATGATAGAAATGCATAGAATATTTCACTCCAAACTCATCTACACTGATCAACCATATCATTAACACCACAATACATTATAGCATTAAGAATAATTATCAAGTATGTACCAGTTAACTGGTGACAGGATCATGTTCATCCAAGGCTCATTTATGCCTTCGGGGAGCAAAGGGTAGCCTGTTCAGAACCAGTTCAGAATCAATAGGATACTCATGGGATGATACAATCCATGGAGGCCCCACCACACAACCCACAACATCCAAAGGAACTGCTGCCAATATTCTGGTGCCAGGCAACACAGCCTGTCATCCATTCATACCCCAAGGGTCCGGAGTTGCCCAGCGGCACAAGGGGGACCAACAAAATACTATTTTGCAATATAATGTTATGATTAATAATGTTATGACTGATCGGTGTCTACATAGAATACACCTGTATTTTCATGCTGAACTTCACCTTTTCTAGAGAAATACATTATATGTCCAAAAGTATGCGGACACCTAAGTATTGAACATACCATTCCAAAATCATAGGCATTAATGTTTAGTTGCACCTTTTTGCTACTATAACAGCCTCCACTCCTTGGAGAAGGCTTTCCACTACTATTTGGAATGAAGCTGTGGGGATTTGTGCCCATTCAGCCAGGAATGGCCAAAAGTTAGGGCACTGATGTCTAAATTTATTTCACTTAGTGCACAAGGGCATCGTCATGCTTTAACAGGTAAACGTTTCAGTGAAAGAAAAGTTTAATTCAACTGCATAGAAAAAATTTAAGACAAACTATTGATTGGTGATACATACTTTTGACCATATAGTGTGTTTCAGAATGCCATTGATTTACAAAAGAATTACGTGGCACACACAATACTGTTTTGCATTATAATTTTATGGCTGATCTGTGTATAAACATAGATAAAGCAGTTTTGATTTCCAAAAAGAAATGTTTGTTATAAACACATTGATTTGCGAAATGATCGCATTATAATCTACTTAACTGTCTGGCTGTTATGTGTCCTAGTGTAATTGTGTGGACCTGTGGGGTTATTAGTTGTATGACTCCTGTGTCAGAATCTTAAATACTAATTTAAAAAATAAGAATTACTTATGATTAGTTATAGCGATGAAGCTTAGACCTTTTTTTTTTTTATAGAATAAGGAATGAAACCTTCTCCAACCTGCTATGAATTTCATATCGCAGCTATTTGAGTTGCAAAAACATATTGGTGTAATTTAATACCTTTTCTGGTATTTCTATCTGTATCTGTTAAGTACTTCAATATCTGAATTTGTGCTGTCAGGTACTCACTCTACATTCTGCTCCAATATTTCTACATGCCACACTGTCTAGCTGACTAGCAGGCCTGAGGCATGTGCCTCTAGTGTAGCTGATGCTCTGTTCAGCTAGCTGACTACGTTAGCTGCATTGCTAATGTAGCAACACTCAGATAGGAGTCAGTTTTCTTGTGTCACTCTGTGTATTTTTTTGCTTTTGGCAATTTTTTTTTTTTTTTGTCTAGACATTTTCTGACAGGCTAGTGACCTAAAGATGATCTGTTCAGCTAGTGATCTGTTCAGCTAGCTGACTACATTAGCTGCATTGCTAATGCAGCAACACTCGGAAAGGAGTCAGTTTTCTTGTGTCACTATGTGTATTTTTTTGCTTTTGGCCATTTTTTTTTTTTTGTCTAGACATTTTCTGACAGGCTAGTGACCTAAGGATAATCTACTTCTTGATCATAAATGAAGATCACTTAAATGCTCAGTGATACTGGATCACAAAAAAAATCAACAGTAGAAATCACAGCTATGTTTAACAGTATACGTAAGAACATTTCCAGTAGCACAATGTGATATAGTTACAATTCTGGGAGTTCTTATTAAACAGCTGTGTTGCCACAGGAAAACCACTTGCTGGTTAGGCTAATTGAAGAAAGGGCTTCAAGTAGGTAAACAGGCATGTTGCATGATACACTAGACCCGTATCTGCAGCCTTGTCACATAAGCCTATGGAAACAGAGATCAACACGGCCCTATGGCCCCTTGTGGACTGGGAAGGACTTTACCTAAATCTGACCTAAGCACCACAGCGATGTCAGATGATGAATACTAAGCAGAGTAAAATGACAGAAAGGTATCCGAGGCCTTTTCTAGATAAAATCAATAATTTTAAAAATGAATCCATGCCAGAATCATGTCTTTCAACCCATCTCTTCTAACAGTACAAAGACCAGGGTTCTTTTCTACTACATGTCTAAAGAATGATTAAGAATAAGAATGAGAATGATTTTGTGTTTCTGGTTGTCTGATGTGGTCTGATGTTTCTAACAATAAATAAATCCTGAAACTGGTTCACTAGGCCATGGACTAAGGATATTATCGTCTACAAATTCTATTGGGAAGAGACTATAGTAAGAAAAGCACAGTCTCATCACCCGACATGTGGCAGGATCTAAACTGGCTTTTACAGCCATCCTAAAAACGGCAATGCTTTTGAGGGTTGCCTTACAAGGACATTCAAAGTTCTACTCTTTCCTTATACGAGGTAGTTTCAGATTAACTCTGTTTACAAGAAAGTACTTCATTTATCTAAAATCATTTATCATTCATCAAAATAGACCTATTGCACAGGAATATAGTACTCCCAGCGCTCCTGCCACTTCTGGAATTTGTCCTGGAAGTCTTCTTTTTGAAGCGTGTCAAGCACATCCTGCAATTCATGCTGGATCTCCGCAATGGTGTCAAAAAACAGCGACCTTGGAGCTTGATCTTCATCTTTGGGAATAGGGCAAAGTCCTGTTTGTTCCTATTTTTCTTCTAATGTTGTTTCCGGGGCTAACTCACGTGTGAGAAGAGGTCAGTGACAGGATGCATTGTAGTCGTGGAGCATTCAGTTTTTTTCGCCTGATCAGAACATGGTCAGAATAGCACCAGTTGCATAGCTTCCTAGGTACCCAGGATGATGTCTTTTGGCACACTGACTTATGAAGGTCTGTGCTCCCTGTAACTGTGTGTGCAGCCTTGTGCTGCCATCTGTTGGCATGTTACAAAAATAGTCTCGAAACTTTTTGATACCACAGCAAATTGGCTGTTCTCAATATAGTATATACTATACAGTTGATCCTGTTGCCTCTGATGGCCTGAAGCATGAATAAACTTTTATAGCTTATAATCATAGGGAGTATATGATTATATGGAGCCTCAGTGCGAGATCAGAACATATCATTGAGTTGAAACTGTAATCGCTCTATCGGGTTTCTGAAAGATGCGACAAGTTTCTTCCTCTACGATTGTCTCCCCTTCATGGGCACACAAAGTTTTAAAACACTTAAAAGTTGACTTCTGGAAGTCTGATACTGGGATGCCTACATATTTTCCAGGCAATTCAGGATTAACATCTCTCTTCCTATTAGTGTGAGTACAAGTAAGTCATTTACCAACACTTTTTAAATCAATTTTAGTCGGTTTCTCAAATAACGGTTTCGGAATTATGTTATCCAGGGGATTCTCGCTGCCCCTGGCCTATATCCATTGTTCATATATATACAATTTCATACATAACTAGTGTTTTTGGACAGCTTGCAAAAATTTGCTTTGGTATATTGTCCTCAATGTTCTGGAAATTATACCACAGCTTAATTAGGTGACATCTTGGCATATGGCAATTCAAATAAAATATGTGGGCTAGGCTCAGTCAATGAATTATGGATGCAATAAACATTCTTTCAGTCAAGTGATAAGAAATGAAATATGACAGTGTAAATCCAGTATGACAGTTGTTTTGAATGCAGACTGCTATTTAAGAACTGCAGGTTTATGTAGTTCAGTGCAATTGCTAGAATGCAATGCAATGTTTTTTTTATTTTATTGTTGATTAAATTTTGGAGGTATTCCAGTGGTATGTTCTGTTCTGTTCTGTTCTGTCCATACATACTAATACTAATCCTTTTTTGTGTTATACCACAGGATAAATCATAGTCACATAATCCTTTTGCAAATGAATGGCACTCCTAAATGCACTATGTGGCCAAAAGTATGTGGACAGCACACTGTAAAACCAATGTATATTTCTTTCCCAAACTGTTTTTGTCTGGAATTCTATTGGAAAGCCTTCTCTAATGAGTGGAAGCTGTTATAGCAGCAAAGAGGGCACGACTAAATATTAATGCCTAGGGTTTTGTTCAATACATGGGTGTTCACATACTTTTGGACATATAATGTATTTTCCTGAAATTCTGTGTGAAAATACACAAGAAGCACCCCCCACCCCCACATTATGGCTTATGAAAGTATGTGTAATGATGTTGTTGCTTCATGCTTTTTGCCTTTTTATAATTACACATGAATTGGAGAAAAAATGATAGCAACTTACTGGCTTGTTTCAGATGTTCTGCAGGGTGGGGGGCTTTTTAATCCTTGGGGTCTCAGAGACCCCAGCTATAAAATAAGACAAAATGGTGCAATTTGTCCCATTTTTTACACTTTGATCGTTGTTCAGATGAGAGAGTGCTCACAATGTTCCTACCCTAATGTCCCTGAAAAAATTTCATATGATGTCCCTTATCATGTGATTCGATGACAAGAACACAAGAGGACTCATAAGGGAACATATTAAACTGGTAGCTATATTGGGGATGTAGGGGATAGGTTGCCTCTGCTTTAAAACCCAGGTCACAGTGTTACTGTTAATTAATGTGTTGTTCTTTTTATTTTGAACAAGACATGTTGAGCAAACCAGCTAAATATGGCATAATAATATGGGCTTCAGACTTGCTGTCTTCTTGAACTTATTGATGGTGGTGGTTAGATGTAAATATTATATATGGTTTTACATAGCAGTTTGAACAATAGTTTCAATGGGGGCATGGTGGCTTAGTGGTTAGCACTATCACATTGCACCTCTAGGGTCCTTGTTTGATTTCCACCCAGGGCTGTGTGCATGGAGTTTGTATGTTCTCCCTGTGCTTGGTGGATTTCCTTCGGGTGCTCTGGTTTCCTCTCACATTCTAAAGACATGCAGATTAGGCTAACTTGCGTTTCCGATTTGACCATAGCATGTGAATGCGTGCGTGAATGTTGACTGAAGGTCCTACCACTGTCGTAAAAAATAGGAATAAATAAAATAGTAATCCCCATTGGCCTCCATGGTCCCTCGTTGGACTACAGAGGTTGCTAGATGGATGGATGGATGGATAGTTACAATATCATAGTACTCTATATGGACAAAAGTATTTGGCCAAACTTGTCAATTATTGAATTCAGGTGGTTCAATCAGACCCCTTATCCCCAGTGAAGGGCAATATTAATGCTTCAGCATACAAGGCCATTTTCAATTCCAACATAACAACATGAGGTCTATAAAGACATGGTTTGATGAGTCTTATATGAAAGAACTTGACTGGTCTGCCCAGAGCACTGACCTCAACAGACCTGGAACAGAGATCGTGAGCCAGACTTTCTCATCCAACATCAGTGCCTAATCTCATAAATGCTCTACAGAAGGAATGGGCACAAATTCCAACAGAAACACTCCCAAATCTTGTGGACAGCTTTCAAGGA
The DNA here is from genome assembly GCA_030014305.1 of Clarias laeviceps. Classification (NCBI taxonomy): domain Eukaryota; kingdom Metazoa; phylum Chordata; class Actinopteri; order Siluriformes; family Clariidae; genus Clarias; species Clarias laeviceps. The sequence goes on along the minus strand of JAQMYJ010000003.1, from coordinate 23,603,854 downwards.
AGAGTGGATCCTTTTATACAGTATCTGCAAAAGGTGGACCAACTCCATAAACAGTAGGTCTCCAAACATTCGAGTTACGAAATTTCAAAGATAAGAACATGCGTTTGTGTGTGGGTCCGGAAGCAAGTGTAAAAGCATTGGTTATAAAGCTGGTATTGCTAAAAAGTGCCAAGCAATAACGATGGAGACAAAAAGTGAAAAATAATCGAGAGATTATTTGAAAAGTTAGCAGACATTGCTCTTTCTTTTAAAATGAATTATTCAGTTCCAAATGTTGTTAGTATTCTAGTACCTAGACAATGTTTTTTTGACTTACGGACAAATTGGACTTACGAACAAGCTCTCGGAACGGAACTCATTCGTATGTAGGGGACTTGCTGTAGAAGTATAGGGTGACACAAAAAAACTGGAACTTTTTTTTACAATCCAATAAAACTAGAAGTGATAAAAGAAATTAATTTTATTCATAGTAATTGAAACCTTAAACTTGTAGAAATACTAAAGTATATTTAACTAAATGTCACTAACCCGCAGT
>JAQMYJ010000003.1:23574798-23592470 GCA_030014305.1 Clarias laeviceps | reverse complement strand
AAAGTACAACCGACTCTGTCCTTTCTTGTAGAGTGCCGTTGTGTTGAGTGACCAGTCAAGTTTGTTGTCCAGATGGATTTACCCACCTTAAAACCAGTTTGTTTTACTGTAGGATGTCCCAGCATCTTTCGTTGTCATGCAGGCTTGACCTTAGTGCCTTAGGCGATGATTCCTGGACCTCCGAGTCGTAATTTACTTGCTGATTTTGATTCAAAGGTCTTACCCTAGATTTTCACTGGCGTTCATCTATGACTTCACGTTTGAGACATGGTTTTCTTTCTATCTCTGCATGTTCTCATGCCCCGCTGAGAGCATTTCAGCTGTGGAGCATCTTGACATGACTTTGGGCTTGTAATAAATATTCAGAAGGAAAAACCTGATTGGTTTTGCTCGTGGTTTCAGAAAAAGGCAGACTAAGTGCTGCAGTGAATCTGACAAGCGTGGCAGTGATCAACTACGATGGCCACATTGCAGAGGTGAAGGGGTTGCTATCTGGAGCTCGAGCATCCAGTATCCCTTCAAGGAGGTGTTAGTGCAGAAACCTTCACATGAGTTCCATCGTCACTCTCCAAATTTGTATCTCGAAATGGTAGCTGTTGCTGAGTTCTCCCTCTCTTTTGTCTTTGCCCTCTATTATATTTATCCTTCTCTCTTTCTGTTGTTTCCACAGGTACACTGTTATATGGAAGCAACAGCTTTTTATATGCTCTTTGGCTTTTTTCTCCTCTCTCCAGTCTCACCTCATAAACAGGAATGTCAGGGTTCTTTTGGCAATCACCACATATACTTCCTCCTCCCAGTGTGAACAAGGCTTGCCAGGTTCTTATTGTCAAGGTTTATCAGGGTTTATCTGAGCTTCATAAAACTTTTGATTGTATTATATAATCTATAATCTCGCAGCTTTTTGAACTTTTGTTGATTTGGTCATATCAGATTTTTTAATTTGTGCTGCTCTCCTGATGTTGTTAAAGAGGATAATTTAAAAATTTTATAGTTCATATTCATGTTTTTTTCTCTCATTTCTAAAATAAAACATTATAAAAACAGTAATAATACAGTAAAGATAATTTAATTCTACTGTAGAATTTCTCATCGAATCACTGGATCCGTTCTTATAATTGTGCCAGAATATATTGAAAATTATTATAAAATTAACATTTAAGATTGGTGGATGATCATACCCACCTGTACGAGTTCACACAGACATTATTTATGCTTACAACGAAGATCAATTAATTAAGTAGTTCCTATACAAAGTAGAGAACAAAGGAATAACTATCTAGTGAGCGCTAAACCGATAATCTGATAAACCGTTAGTCTAGCTCACAATTATTAGATCAGATGGAAAGTAAACCATGTATGATTTTTAATAGCTTGCTTGTCTGAATAAGAGAGGAAGATTAAAGTATATTGTAATGGTGTCATACATTGACTATAACATAACACTGTAGTTTTGTACTTTGCTTGAATGGTTGGAGCATTTTTTTTAAAGCAAGTCTTGAAACTACACATTAAGTCTGAAGTCCTGAAGAAGTCATAAAAAAGTCAAGAAAATGTGTTGATCAAAAAGTGTACGAACCCTGGGACATCTACAGGGAGCAATGGAATGAGGTCAAACAACAAATAGTAAGGAGGAAACCTTGTCACATCCTTTTAAGCGCAGTCGTAGATGTGCACTACCTTCTCCAGTAAGCTGGAAAAACTTATGAGTCTTGAATTCCCTGCCCATGTCATGATGGATCCTCATTGGAAAGCTGAAGTTGAGGGCAACATCAATAAATACTTTTTCCACCACTGCTTTTTGCTTGTTCTTTTTTTTTGTACCTTTGTAGAATGTATAACTGACTCAGCAAAGGAATTCTTGACAAATAGTTATTGTTTTTTGTTGCAGGACATATCCTATCACTGCATCTTGTTTCCGACTTGCCCTGATTTCCTCTTGGGAGAAGATTTTACAAGTAGACAGTGCTGTGATGTCTTACACTAAGCTGATGTCAGTCTGGCTACCTATGATGGCCTGGGGAAAAAGCCCTCTCCCTCTGTAACACTATATTCTGCACAGCAACTCATCACATTTTCATTTACTTGGGCTGAATGTATGTGAAGATTCACAGTCATCCAGGTGAGGTTACAGTATATGGAATGTGAGTCATGTCAACTGGAGTTGACATGAATCAACTTCCAGATTTTACTTGGGCTGTGTACTGTTTGTTGTCAAGAGTGAACCTGGACAGGCCATCAACATTGATATTCCAATTACCATATTTAGTGGAGATATTCCAGGCTTCTGGAATGAATATAAGATTCTTTCTTGAATGGTGTCAAAGTTTGTGAACCATATATAGTCTTTTTTATCTTACCTACTTGTTTTTTGTTTCGATACTATGCAGCACCCATTCACCCTTATGAGGCTTCACAGTAGAGTATTTCCTGTGTCTGGGGAACTGGGTTTCTATCTGCACTATCCAGCAACTCTTGGTTAAAATATAATTTGGCACATACAGTATATGTACATCTGTTTTACACATTTTAATGTGTAATGTCATGCATTGTGCTGTGCATGTTTAGAGTAGGAATTTACTTAAGACTGGTATAAATATTAATATACTGTTTGGACCAGTTATTAACCCTTCTTGGATGAACAGCTGTGGCTGCTATTATCTGATATCTGGGGTTATCTGTTTTGCAGTCAAGTGTATGTCCTTCTGCCCTGTTTGAACTGCCCCCTCTCTGTATTGGCATTGGCTTTATAATAACTTTATCAACAAGTTGTTATCTAGTTATCTAAGTATATTGATACTGAGAAGATTGAGTTGATTTGCTGGATATTAAATGTTTTTGGATGTTGCTTTGCCCATTTTCCCACTACCTCTTTAATTACATAGAAACCAGTCATGGGTTGTTCATCAAAAGTGGCATCACTTGCTACTAACATAGGGACTTGACGAATCTTTTGTACCAGTCCCATTCACATTTAATGGTGGTTTTGTTCTCAGCAAGTTGCCTGATGGTACTATGTGGGTTGTTTCCATCATTAATTGTTGATGACACTTGCCTGTGCCCTGTTGTCCCATTAAGTCTTGTCTAGTAGTTTGTCTAAGTGGCACTAGACCATGCATCTTGCCCTAATTAGACAGATGAGCTTAGTTTGACATTGTGAAGGCACAGAGCACTTAGGTATGTCACTACTGTTTCTGCTACTTTCAGGCTAAGTCTACTGTGGTTTCATTAGTGCTGTTGTTCATCCTTTTTCTCAATTGTGTCTGTTACATTGTTCAGGGTTGACTGACTGTTACTGCTTATATCTTATTTACCCTAGGCGGCTTGCCTGTAATATTGCTCCTCAGTTTGTTGTGCTTTTCTGACTCAAGCTGAGCAGCCTCATTTATCTTTGTATCAAAACTTTAGCTTTGATTCTAGGGTAACTAAGACATGGTTTCAACTAAAACTTCACTGCCTAGCTAAGAAACTCAGTCTCTATGGAGCACAGGAACTTATGCTGGATTGAGTTCTATCACCGTGAACTAAAAGTCTTAGGCAATCTCCTCAGCATATGAAATATGTTTGTAAGTCTGTGGAACAGGTCAAATGACAAGTCCACTTTATATTGTTGTTTCAGTATGGTTGTTAATGTGGGAAGTGTGAGCTCTCTCTAAACTTCCAATAAATTTTGAATATGCAGGCCTGGACTTACTGCTTTAATCATGGCCTCAATAATTTCTCAGACTGAATATCCCTTCTTGATTGAAAATTGTAATACACAAAAATCAATACTAATCTACAGTCTACCCATGATTCTCAGCCATTTTACTTACTCTTCTCATTCTCATCCAAAGAGATTTTTTATTACTGAATCAGGGCCAGGTGGCACTGTTCTTTAAATCCCTCCCTGTCTGGCTAACACCTGATATGTTGGCAAGGTCTTTAAGGATCCATTGCAATGCATTGGTCTCATCCTGAAGCTTCTTCATCTTCTTACTTTGTCTCGTGGGATTGCTTCCCTGATATCTCTCCTGGCTGGCTCGCCATATTATATCGCACACACTCAATGATGACAGTTTTTTCAAGTGACAAATGATTTTTAATATACTATACAACTGCAAGATACAGTAAAGCACAGTACAAATCAAGCTTCTGTGTTGCCCGCTACAATGGCTGCTCAACATTTACACTGTTTCAATAATTTCAGTCTCTTATATTAGAAATGATTTACAGCTATTACTGTATGACATTTAATTTTCAAGCATAAATAAACATATTAATTTGCAAGTATACTCTGGGATGGGTGCCAGGTAAAATTAAAAGTTTTTTGCACATAGTCTGCTAGCTACATTAAATTCCAGGGCACCCACCTAAGAAAAAATATATAATTTAACACAGAGACATGGACACAGTATTTTGGTTTTTGGATTGTTCAGTGGCAGATCGGAAAAAAAAAATCTGGAGCCCTGATATATTAAGGCAGCAGGGTGCCATTTGGAATTCAGTTTGAGTTTTACAGCTACCACACAACAAAATGCTCACTTAAATATTAAAAGCAAATAGGTAGGAAATTCAGTGTTTTTTAAAGGCAAAACCATTGCTGGTTGAATTGTTATGGGACAGTGTGAGAAGAGTCACATGCATTGTGCTTTAAACTGTGTAAAATTTGCTCTTATTTTAGAAGCCTAGTCCATAGATAAGTTGAATTTAGCAAAAATGTTTTTTATTTTTTCTGTTATTGTACCTAGGCTTTCTGCAAATGTCGTTTTAAATAAGTAGACAGTTTGTGACACATTGTGATAAATAGCAAGAATTTGCTTAGAAGTGCCTTGCTAGTAAACTGTGCTTTTCTTCACTCAGATTTGTCAAGAATTTTGACCAGTTTTCTAGGCACAGGCATATGCACTCAATGTAATTGAATTACATTTCTGTCACCATTTAAGCAATGTTTTAAAATACAATGGTACCTCAGCATATGAAAGGCCAGCCTTAAGATTTTTTTGCCTTAAAAATTGAATTTTGCAAGACATTTTTCTCGGCATATGGAGTATTTTCGTCATACGAGCGAACAAAACAAGCCAAACCGAACACCGGCTACGTTGTGCGTACATCTGGGAGCCGTTCAAAACCTGTTTGTGTTAGTGGAAAGCCAAGCAAAGAGATTTTTTTTTTTTGTGTGCAAGATTTAGTGAAGATACAGCACCATGGGTCCCAAGAATGTTAGCAAGGACAGTAGCAAGGAGAAAACGGGGCTGCTTTCAGTTTTGTTTTTAAAGCAGCCGGTGCCGAGAGGAATTATAAATCAAGGTTAGGTTAATGTCTATTTATTGAATATTTTGCTTAATTTACTTTTCTAAATGTTTTGATTGTTTTTATGTGCAAAGATTATAATTATAGTCTTGGAAATTGGTAATGTTGGTAATACTTTTGGGTGGCTGGAACAGATTATCTGCATTGACATTATTTCCCATGGAAAATGCATTTTGCAATACGAAAAATTTGCCTTAAGAGCTCACCTTCGGAATGGATTAAATTCGTATACTGAGGTACCATTGTATTTGAAGCAGCAAAAAAATTTCTGTCTGAGCAACAAAAAAAAAAAAAGCCATGAGAGTGAACTGTGGGAACAACAATCAGGTCATCTTGTGTTCTCTCCTCTCCACCTTAGATGTCGGTTGATATCAGTAAAATCCATTTGATGTGCTAGCTGTCAGTGCATCTTCTGGTCTCTCTGTTTCCTGTTTGCTTGCCAGCCACCTCCAGGGATGTGTTCTGTGACTTTGTGCCTGACAAAAGTGAGCGTTAAATACAGCTATTTATTACAGTTGATAAACACGAATGGGTAATGGTGTTATACAATTCAGCTTGAGAAAGATAAACATGTCGCCCCTGAACATGCATTTATATTTGCATGCATGAAATTAAACTTGTCACTACAGCACAGAAACAATACTACCAAAGCTGGCATTTTCTTTAATAATTATCCTTGCCTTTCAAACGTTCACAGTGGTAGGAAAAATATGTCTGTCTTTATGGGGTTTTTATGTATAATAAGATACAGTACATAAGAAAGAGAATTTTTGCATAGTGTGTTGCAATTTACAGCGATAACGTTGCAACACTGTTGTTTTTGAGCCATTACCATAGTGTTAAAAGACCCTAAAGAGCTGACAAATAAAAAAGAATGGAATTATCAGACATGTAATAGTATGTGTTTTTTCTTTTAAGTACAATTGCATATAAGAATATAAGATATTTTCTTTACCCTTAAAAAAGAAAGAAAGTACTTTTGAGGCTGATTGGCTTTGTGAAAAGCTACATTAACAGCCTGAACTCCAGAACCAATATTTGGACTAGCAGTGTGAGTTCAATGTCTCTCATCAGTTTAACTGCACAGTAAATTGATGAGGATTTTACTCTGCAGAGAGCTGTTCTAAATACAGAGCAGTTTCAAGGTTCACACACTGGCAAAGCAATAGCAGGTGCACTTGATAATGAGCTTCAGACGTAGGGCATCCTGAAAAGTTGTGTTCACGTCGTGCCAGGTACTGCCAGGTACTCGTATCAGTATTCCTTAAACTTAAATCACTGCAATAGGGTTAAAAACTGTCCAGTGCTTTTTTAAAACCTGGGCGGATAGCGCTGAACTGTCAACTTTGTGGAAGAAAAATGGTTGGAGGAAAAACATTCTTAGAAATTTCCATTATAAGAGATTTATAATATTCTGATTGAAGTTGCATTAGATAAAATTGAGATAAAAAAATCACAGCCATGTTGAATAATGAAAATAACAGCACTTCCACATGGCGGAAATGGTTTACCTCAAAGTGATAAAAGAATTGCGACAAAGCAAAAAATGAAAAAGTCTTCAATTTGCTAGAGAGCACAATAATTCTATCTTTAAGCAATAGACAAAGTTCATGGGATCTGATGAGTCCATATTTAGCCCATTTAGGAGTCATTGGTCCGTCAGGGTATGAATAGTAGCGCATAAATGATGCATAGTGCCCACTGTATGAGGTGGTGTCAAAAAGTTTTGAGACGAGATTTGTAACACACCAACAGATCACAGTCACAACGAGCACTGAGCTTCATAAGTCAGTGTACCAAAAGACATCATCCTGTGTACATCGGAAGCTGTGCAACTGGTGCTATTCTGACCATGTGCATTACCATGTCTGCTATTTCATCATGGCCTCAAGTTAGAACAAAGAGCGAATGTGAAATTCTGCATGAAATTGGGTAAATCTGTCACAGACATGAGAGGTGTTTTGAGTGGCGCACTTCAAGAGCGAGAGATCAAGAAGACTCAAATCCCAATATACGGCAACTTGTGCATGATGATCGTCGGAGAACAATCCACAACATGATGCCATTGTGTCATATGGAACAGTCCAGGCAATCCTTACATTTGATTTGCCAAGTTCATCCCCAGGCTGCTGACCCAGGAGCAGAAGGAACATCGCGTCGGTGGTCGGGGGCCAGATCGTCAATAGCGAATTCTGCTGCCAGGTTTTAAGGCATTTGTAAGGCGAAAGTGACCGGATCTGAGACGCGCAAAACTCTGAAACTTTTTGATACCTCCTCATACAAGCCTCCAGTGGCACTGTTTATGATCTTCAGAATGTCAGGTCTACTAAGGAAATTTGCCCTACATTACAAGATCACAACTTAAAAGCCCTGGGTAATCCAATTACTATTAATGAAATAATCTCAGCAGTATTAGTTTAAGCCCCAGGCCTAACAGGTTGCCTGTTGAGTTTTATAAGATCTGCACTAGTGGCATTGTTGATTTACTTGCAACAATATACAATGAGGGCATACAATCAGGCACTCTACATAAATATTTTTATGAATACACAATTGCCTTGGTTTATAAAATGCGATGTAGATGACCTAGATAACTGGAGAGAGATTACTTTAATAGAATATGGATTTTTTTTTTATATTTTTCAATCATTGCAAAGTGCATGAATGATACCAGTAACAAAACAGAACAAAGCTGTGCAATAAAATGTATATATATATAAATTTTGGTTGTATAAGAAACATGACTATAAGTACTACTAACAGAGATTTTTTTTATTATTGGTTTAGACCATATAAAAGCTTTTGATTTTATTTCAAGAGCGTGCTTAAGGACTTTGATGAAGCATTATGGCTTCCCGAGCTTTCCAAATTGGCTTGACTTCATCAAGGTGTTAATGCTGTTATACAGAGAATCGAAAGTACAAATTAATGTCAGTGGCCAACTAATGGACGAATTTGTAATTAATAGAGCCATAAAACAAGTCTGTCCTTTAAGTGCGGCTTTGTATGTAATTGCAATCAGTGCTCCTTTAGATAAGATGAAAAACAGATGAAAGATACTGGGAGTACAAACTACAACTAATACCACAATAAAGATATCTGCATATGCAGACGATATAACTTTTTTGCACAGAAAAAAAATTCCAAATACGAGAGCTTAAATATTGATTGGCTAGACTTAACAAATAGAACAATCTACTAAATAATAATTTAGAAAGAGTCTTTTTTTTTTTTGGTCATTTTAGATTTGCATGTCATGATGGTTCACATGCATAATTACAAGTGACTTTTATCAGATGCTAATGTGGATGTGTCAGTCTTCTGCAAAGGCACGCATGCAAAAATATGCTTGCGGTTTTGCTCTGGAGGACGGCAAGCAGTTAGTCGGCTGTATGTGTAGCGGTCCAGAAAAAGGAAGAAAGCCAGACGCCTCGCTTTAGATGTTTTAGCAGCTCTTGCTGCTTTTGGTATGAAATCTCTGCACTGCCGGTGGTGACTGATATCAGCTCCCTGTGCATGGGCTGAGCTGACTTCTGATCTGCCCAGACCTGACCTGAAAACCATCAGATTTATGCATTCAGACCACTCTAAAAAAGTTACATTAGGCTAAAATCAGAACTGAGTCACTGAAGGCTGGTAATGTGAATAAGGCCTACAGTATGAGATTTTGGTTATTTAGTGTGGGCAGATTGCCAGTATTGTACAATAGAATTGCCATGTCATTACGAAAACTTGGTCCTGCACAGAAGATGGAACAATCAAACACCTCCTAATACACTGTACACGTTCAGCAGAGATACTGTACAAAATGGTGAACATTGGTCTGAACATAACACTATACATAAAAATCAGTAATGTACAGTGTTATGCTGAAAAACTACTGAAAGAAAGAAAAAAACAAGGCCTGTTTTGGATTCTAATTTGTATAGTTAATAATAACATTTGGAAAATGTGATGTCAAATCTCCCCTGCCACACCTCTGCTGCAGTGGCCTTTAAGCAAATCAAAGTAAATAAAGACAAGACTAAACAAAGACTGTAGATCAAAGACTTAAAGTTATAACAGTGTGGTGAAAGTTCATGTGCAAATTTGTAAATGTGATTATTGGATATTGTATAAGTCTTGAGCCATCTTTCATTTCTTCATATTAAATTTAATTATATGGATTAAATGAAATAAATGTGAACAAATGTTTTACTGCAACAGCCTGCAAAGTACCTAAATGTACAAATTTGAAATAGCAGCAACCTCATTTCCCCTCTCATCTGTTCCAACCAATCAGCATTCAGCATTGCCAGGATACTAATCACATGCCGTAAGTTAGATGTTTTATGCTTGAATGATTCATAGGTCTCTGTGCGGCTGAAAAAAAATAAAAATAAAAATTCCCTGAACCTGGTCAGGGACTGAAAATGAGCCACAAAACACCCTTCAGGAAGCCTGGATAAATATTTCAAAAGATTAAATAAAATATATATATATATATATATATATATATATATATATATAATAAAAAAAACAAGAAAGTCTGGCTCCTTGGAGCAAAATATTGAAGAAATGGGGGTGGGGGGGGACTCAAGACTTTTGCACAGTATTGTATGTACACACAGTTTTGTATACTCTGTAAATGTAATCGATAATATACAACAAAGTTTGATTTAAAAACTGCAATACAATGAACTGGATGCCCCCATCTATGGATTTCTTTCTCCCCTGGCGGCGTGGGTATATTTCAGGACTACAGTGTGGTTCTACGGCTTTTGGACTCCACTGTATGTGCCATAATGCAGTCTAATCAATAACATTTGTAATCACTGACTATAATACTGACTGTAATATTGTCTGTGATTCACTAGTGCCATGTCACGTTACAAAAATGGAGAATTTAGCTTACCGACCTCACTGATTAACCAGCACTGATTTAAGACTGGAAAGCGATCAGTGGCATAAAAGCAGTGATTGAGCTCGTGTTTCAATGTGACATTTACACACAGATGTGGATCATGCTGAAGATCAAGTTGTAAACTTGTGAATATTTTTTTAAAACTTATTTTTGTTAACGTAACAACAAATAGTAATGTATTGTCATTCTATGAGTTGATTTCTTTTTTCCAGATCAATAGTTAAAACACTTGGTAATATAATTTAAGAAACTATCAGATATTTAGACATAACATTTTATGATATACGGTATGATATACTGTTATATTACAAACTAATAAATGTAGTTTTCTTACACAAGTTAGAAGTAAGACCATAAAACAGAATTACATTAGTCAAATGGACTTATTTACATTCATATTTGAAAGGGAAATGTCTTATTTAACTCGAAAGGTTTTTGGATAACACAGCAAACAAATATACAAATATACTAATTATAAAACAAATATATACTGATCAGATATAACATTATGACCAGCTGCCTTATATTGAGTAGGCCTCACTTTTTGCCACCAAAACAGCCATAAATCCATTATGATACCTGATATAAGTAGATGGATAAGAGTTGAGTCATATTAAATGCAGTTAAACAAGTGCCCAGTGAGTATGTCTGGGGTAGCTCTATACACATCTGAAGTCACCCTCCTACTTCTATCAGCAGTCACATCATCAACAATCACCTGTTACCCGATTCCGTTGGCAGCCATACACACCCATCTCCATACTCTGCTTTTTACAGCATTCTGGTACAAACCTATCTTGGTTTCATTTGTCCAAAAGTATCCCATATTTGACACAGGTCTCTGAAACACCTACGCCCCACCAGCAGTGCTGGGCATAGCTACAGTAAGCGGAGCTCAGCAGCAAGCTGGGAGAAGGTATCTTTTTATATGCGGTTATATTAGGGGAGGAATGTAACTGGCTTGATTAAGCTCTGGCCAATACAACAATGGAAAAAGGACAAAAAGCAGGGAATGTTTTAGCCTGTTTTTTTTTTTTTGTATATGTAACATATAGACAGATCTGAATGTCTAAAAACTACAAAAAAGTCAATTTTGCATAATAGGTCTCCTTTATATGTAGACTTTTATAAAGATGCTCCTAACTCCTAAATGTTCTTAACTACATTTGGTAAAGGCTTTTTTTTTTTAACAAGGAAAAAATTCTGCAATCATCAACTTTATTTGGCTTTTGTGGTCTTTCAGGCCTTCTGGCATTGCTGAGCTCCTCAGTGCATTCCTTCTTTATACGAATGTACCAAATTGTTGATTTGGTTTCTGTTATCTCTTTGATTTGTCTTTTTCTTCCATCCTAACGATAGCTCCTTTCACTTCACATTGACACCTCTTTGGACTGCATATTCAGAGTTCCCATTAACAATGAAATCCAATCCAGATCTTTTAGCTCCTCAATCTGTCATGAAATAAGAAGTAAACAGGCCAACTATCCATGAAACTGCCTATCAGTTAATCTATAAAAACAAAAGAAAGGTTTTGTCTGTACATGCGTCAGAACTCGCTCTTTCAATATCTTTCCATTTACTACATTGGAGGACCAGAAACCAGTCTCTGGCTGGTCAAAAAAAAAAAAAAACTGTCTGGACAGAATTTAATGAACCTTTACCAGTCCTTTGGTTAAACCTGCACCATAAATTCAATCAGATCCTCAGTCCTCACCAAACACAAACTAAAGCGTGACACAGCATGACTTACTCCTGAAAAATGGTACGTACCCTATGAAAACTGAATCTTGCGCAATAACTTCAATCAAAATGTAGAGTATAAAGGAAGTTATGAGCAGTTCTGTACCAGATGCTGATCAGCTTATTTTTAGCTTTAACCCTTTAACTATTTCTACGAACTCTTTACCTGGCAACGACAGGTACTAATGCTGTATGAAAAAAATGTTTTTAAATGTTTTTTAAATGTCATAAAAGTCTGGAGAAAAACCGAGAAACTATATAGTGTGAAATGGCTGTAATTCCTACATAGTTAATAATGCAATATTTTTGTTAAACACCTTAAATTAGAGCTGAAAATCGATACTTTATTCACATCTTGATTGCATCAGTACAAGTACATCCTGGTGTCGCACAAAGAGGTAAAATCCCAAAGACCGTATGACTGTTCAAATACTTATGGATTCGACTGTATTTGATTTAAGATGGCACCACAGAAAATGAACATCCTACAATTGAAAACCCCTGTTCACATAGTGTAATATGATTACTTGTGACTGCTGGAATATACATCTGTGTGAAGCCTGGAATGAAAGAGAGAGAGAGAGAGAGAGCGCAGTGTCTGATTCTTTATACACTGTGTATATACAGATGACCTTGGAGGCATGTAAGGCAGGTTGTTTACTTATGAACTTGAATGGGAATCCCATCTTTCCTGTCTAAATGCATTATGGTTATCTAAGAGTATCTTAGTGCAGCACATGCAAATACATGCAGTTTAATGTAAGAAAATGAACAAGCAAAACTTGGCATGCCTTTCTTAATATATCTATTCATCGATCAGCCACAACACTATGATCACCCGCCTAATACTGATTAGATCCCCCCTTTTGCCACCATAACAGTGATTCTGACCCCTTCCTATCAGAAACATCATTTCCCTTTTCCTCAATTTGCTCTACACCAGCTCTTCTATTGGATTGGAGTACACGGGCCAGCCTTCGCTTCTCACGTGCATTAGTGGGCCTTGGCGACCCAAGACCCTTTCACCAGTTCACTGGTTTTCCGTCCTTGGACCACTAAAGGTATGTCCTGACCACTGTAGCCAGGGAACATCCCATAAGAGCTGCATTTTTGGAGTTGCTCTGACCGTCTGGTCCCTGTCAAAGTCACTCAAATCCTTATTCTTGACTATTTTTTCTGCTTCCAACACATCAACTTTAGGAAAAAAGGTTCACTTGCTGCCTATTATATCTCACTCACTTCCAGCCGCCATTGTAACCAGATATTGAAAATGTAGCTATTGTGAGACGGGCCAAATTGTAATTGCTAGACAACTGGGTCAGAGCAACTCCAAAACTGTGGCTCTTGTGGGATGTTCCTGATCTGCAGTGGTCAGGACATACCAAAAGTCATAAAAAGGAAGGAAAACCGGAGAACTGGTGACAGGGTCATGGGTGGCCAAGGGTAAGTGATGCACATGGGAAGGAAGGCTGACCCGTGTTGCCCAATAAAATAGAAGAGCTATTGTAGCTTAAATTGAGGAAAAGCTTAAATCTGGTTCCAATAGAAAGGTGTCGCAACACATACTGTCGGTCATTACTGTTTTAGTGGCAAAGGGATGACCTACTTACTGTTAGTGGTCATAATGTTGATCACCTGGGCTGATCTTGGGCTGATATAGGCATTGTTCAGGTTTAACCTACCTAGTGTAAACACACCGCTCTTTTTCTTTAGTATAAAAATGAAACAATTGTCTCAACCATAATTTGTAAAAAAAATTTCAGAACCATGAGAAATTTCTTTTTTTCTTTGTTCTTCTGTCTCATAAGGGCAGCGATCCACCTACAGGCTTGTCGAATTCACAAGTCAAAGACAGTTCTGGGTTTAACTACACGCCCTGGTCTGGTGCAATAGACGGAATGAGGCTGTGTTTAACTCATCTGCTCCGCTGTAGCTGTCAGAGGTAAGGAAGAGCGCTTGAGTGTGTCTGTGTTTTGTCTTGTCTCATATTTTCAGACCGTGTCATTTTCCCCAGCAGTAATGAGACGACAATGTATACAGTATTATTATCCTTTCGGTTGTATCGACATAGTAAGGTCTCTGAGCGCTCACCGGTTTAGTTGTTTTTGCGGACATACTCAGCCTCTGTTCTTGGACCTGGACTGCCGCAATAGGACGCAGCTGGGGTAATGAATCTGTGCGTATATATCATTATGTATTATTATATACTGTAGAGTTTTCAGACTTTCAGAAGTATCAGCATCTGAATTGTTAAGTGCTTTAGCAAGGCCATGCTGGAAACACATGCTGTTGAGTTTACGGCTGGCGGATGTGGATGTAACTCACTGTGCACGAGTGAATATTTCTCAAAGTACCTTCTGCAGTAGTCGACTGTCACAATGTTGTTGTAGTAAATGTTGTCACAGAAACTGCTTCCTGTCACGGATGGTCAATAATCTTGATTGAAATCCAAGTTTCTTTGGCATTAAATGCATAGCGTTTTAGAAAGACGGATCATCATGCAACAATGCAATCTGAGCACATTCAAAGCCAAAGCCTTACATTTATGGCTCTTCGTCATGATGTTTCCATTTCCCATAATGCCAGCATTTCCTGTCTTAGCAAAAGAGGAATTATAATTTTCTCACCTCGGAAGATGACACATTTTTGCCATAGTTTAGAATTATGCAATCGTTTGAGTGTATTTGTTTATGCTTGTGCTTGTTCACTTTCCCCCCCACCACACCACACCACTCTTAAAAAAAGATCTTGCCGTATCTGGGCAGCTTTCATTGGAATCATGCCTTTTATTGCAACAAAACCCACACATTTTGCTATGCTCTCTTGTTGCCTTGGTTTCATTAATGTTTAGGCGTTCTCCTGGCATTGCTGAATCGTGTTCTTTGCACATTTGCATCTTTTGTATCCTGCACAGTGGCTGTGTACAAAGTTTGATCGTGTGGGCTGGTTACACCACTAGCAATAGTCTTCAGTTGAGCCTGAGTTAATTTATGTAATTAAGCAATGTCGATAACTATTTCTAGCTTCAGCTCAAATCCAACATTCAGGAGATTCTCCATGTCATAAGTGGACTCAAACATGAGTGACCGTGAGCTCATGTAGTGCATGCAACAAGGACACAAAAATCATTAATTTATTAATAAAAGTTTTGTTCAAAAAATTGAAAAAATATTTCACAAGTCAATGAGTAAAATTAAAAGAAGTTTGACAATATTCTACATCTTGGACTCTATTGATTTCAGTATTTAAAGATGACAATTAATTAAAAAAAAAATTTTTTTTCCCGATTTTCTCCCTAATTTAGTCGTGTCCAATTCCTTCCCGTCACTAGGGGCTCCTAAGGCTTAAGGCTACTTACTACTATTCAGCCAGGAGGGCCGAGGGCTGTCACGTGGTTCCTCCGGACCACGTGACACCAGCCGACCTCTTTTTTCGAACTGCTCGCTCACACACCGTTGGGGGCGGCGTAACACACTCGGAGGACAGCGCTATCCGCTCCCTCCACGTGCACGAGCTCACAGACCCCCCCGAATGGCGTAGAGCTGTGATTAATGTGGGAGCACTAAGTACCTCTCATCCCTCCCCGTTGAGAGAGCTCGGCCAATTTAGCTCTCTCGAGACCTCCGGCTGTGAGAGGTTACAGCATCACCCGGGAACCGAACCAGAGATCTCCGGATGATAGGGCGAGCACTTTACCACTACGCCCCTCGGAGGCTAAAGATGACAAATTAATCAGTTTTTGAATTAAATCAAGAACCCAAGAAGGACTGAGAGGAGTGAAATCGATTTTTTTTTCTTTTCTTTTTTTTTGGGCATCACTTGGAAGTTACAACCATGTTGTCTGACAAAATTAGCTGACTACTTGAATATACTGGATGACCAGGTTATCCCACTGCAAGATACTTTTTTCCCTGATGGCATGACCATATTATAAAATGACAATGCCAAGATGGGCGGTCAAGGCTTACCCATGCCCACAGGGACCAAAGCCAGCCCAACCCACAGAAAAGCCAATGCAGCACGAAAAAAGTCATGGGGCTGACCAGGGAAGGGGTGCAAGGTTATGGAACTGGCCTACACAAGACAAACAAGCCCGATACACGGGTTCCACAAGAGGAAGCCACACAATGTTTCGCTTTGTAATGTTATGGATGATCAGTATATACAGCACATACAGATAATCTAAAAAAATAAATATTGTCCAAAATAATTTTTCAATTTTCTATGGGGTTCAGGTCAGCAGAGTCCGGCAGACAATAATATCATGGTCAGCAAACCAGTTAGTTGTAGTTTTAGCACTGTGGGCAGGTGCTAAGTCCTGCTGGAAAAGGAAATCGGCATCTCCATAAAGCTTGTCAGCAGATGGAAGCATGCTGACAAGTGCTGTAAAATCTCCTGGCAGATCAATTCACTTCAAGTCATGACTGCCTGTGGAGACTTTACACTGGACTTCAAGCAAATTGGATTATGGGCTTCTGCAGTGATCCAGATTCTATGACCTCAATTTCCAAATGAAATGCAAAATTTACTTCCATCTGAAATGAGGACGTTGGACCACTGAGCAGTGGACCAGATCTTTTTCTCCTTAGCGCAGCTAAGACTCTTCTGATTTCTCTGATTCAGGTGTGTCTTGATAATAGAAATGCAATAGTTGTAGCCCATTTCCTGAAGATACAGTATCTGTGCGTGGTGGCTCTGGAAGTACAGACTCCAGCCTCACTTTATTTGTTGTGAAGCTCTGCCAAGTTCTTGAATTGGCTTTGCTTTACAATCTTTTTAGGGCGGTGGACTTGTGGATTGTTGCTTGCGCACCTTTTCCTACCACACTTTTTATTTCTAGTCAACTTTATATAAATACGCTTTGGTACAGCACTTTGCAATTCAGTGATCACCTTCTGGGGCTTAACCTCCTTGTGGAGGGAGTCGTTGGTCCTGTCAAGCCAGACGTATTCCCTATGACGTGGACCTGAACTAGACCGAGAGATACACTGTATTTATACTTTATGAATTGTAATTTTACTAAAATTTAAAAAAAATTAAATAGTCATTATGAATTAAATCTATGAATCTAGAATATGAGTTTCACATTATTGAGTGAAACATCCCTTATATTCGAGATTCATTACTCTTCTGTACAACTGTTGATTAATGTATTAAATCAAGTTACATTTGCATAGCAAAATATGAAATCATATTTGACTGTACACTTCTAGCGCACTGCTGCTTTGGATGTTTAGTTTAGCATTAGGTTTAATTTCATGTTTAGCCAAGTGTGCATACTAAGAGTCAGGGAAGAAAGGCGGCGACACCATGCAGTGTGTTTGACAGCCGAGTTAGTGTGTGTAGTCATTGCATTTAAAATGTGTAGCGTTAAACATTGACACATTCGGAAAATAAGCTCGAAGAATTTTAGTTGAAATCCCAATCAACCATGTCTGTAAAGAATTTCAACACCTTTCCGCTTACAGAGGAAAGAAAGAATACTTTCATTCTTACTTCTCATTGAAATGAAACCCAAACATCCCTGATGACAAAGACGAAGCTGTGTGTTTACATGGGTATTAAGTTTTCCAAACCACAGTCACAAGAGAACACAAAGAGCTTAGACATTTTATTTGAAGTAGATTCTGAGGACTAGTAAATTTAGTATCATTTCAGTGAAGAAAATAACAATTCGCAGTCTAGTATGTTTATACTCGGACCTGGGCTTTGCTACATAACTACACTGCTTTTTTAG
>JAQMYJ010000003.1:23555112-23574698 GCA_030014305.1 Clarias laeviceps | reverse complement strand
AAGAAAATAACAATTCGCAGTCTAGTATGTTTATACTCGGACCTGGGCTTTGCTACATAACTACACTGCTTTTTTAGTTGCATATTAATCACTGATATTTCCATAGATGAAAAGTTCAAATCTTGTGGAGGTTATTAAATGCATATTCT
Source organism: Clarias laeviceps (assembly GCA_030014305.1). Classification (NCBI taxonomy): domain Eukaryota; kingdom Metazoa; phylum Chordata; class Actinopteri; order Siluriformes; family Clariidae; genus Clarias; species Clarias laeviceps. The sequence continues at coordinate 23,574,549 of JAQMYJ010000003.1, read as the reverse complement.
TAAATCTTAATGGGACCCTTTATTGATGGCACTTGGAGGTAAAGCCTATCCCAGGGCACACATGTACATGGACACACACTCACTCACTCACGGCCAATGTCTTTGGACTGTGGGAGAAAATGTCCAAAAGTCCATGCAGACAGACCCTGAGGCGGGAATCGAACCTCGACCCTGAAGGTCCAAGGCTAAGCACTAATCCACCGTGCCACCCACTTACCCGGCACAGTTTCTTAATTTTTTCATTAAGATATGTAATAATAATAATAATAATCTGAACAAGACCTTAAGTATAAAAGAAAATAAATACTGTGTTCACAGACTGTAGTGAGAGGGAATCAGGAGACGGTTTAGGCTCGATGTGCTGGAGGTTTAATAAATCAATAGCAACAAATCCAAAATAGTCTTTTGAACCTGGCAGGAAGTCAAAGTACCAAAGAATCAAGATACTCATAAAACAAAGTGTAAATCCAATAAAGAAGCTGCAAACAAAGCAAGGGCACACACAAGAATACCGGACATGAAACAGCGGTTCAGAATTGAGCGAGTGCATTAGCGAGACCTTGCAGGGAGCTGGAGAGGGAGAGCGAGAGAAATGAATCCATAAACAGGTGTGTCTCAGAAACCTCTGCTTGCATGGAGCAGTGAGCATGACTCTTTTTTTTTTTTTTTTTTCCTCTCAAAGGTCCTTCTCTATAAAATCCATGCTAATTTTTTTTCTTATTCCGTGCATGGCCGTCTCAAGCGAGTTAAGTCTTTAAAATTAATGTTTCAGGAATATGCCAGCTGGAGTTTGATACACATCATCATTTCATCCCAGCAACCTCAAACACTTAAAAGCACTTTTTTTTTTTCCAGTCATCTGCATACTTTGAGAACCTTTAAGAAAGCTCAGTCATTTCTCCAGACATGTATTCTCATTATAGTAATCTTGTGGAATCTTCACATTCTTCTGTTAAAATAATTGGAAGAATGATGATGCATACTTTTGATGTTGCTTAAAAACTAATATGAAAGGTGCGGATAACTCGAATCATGCATGTATACTTTTTGTTTTTACCAATTGTCCTTACTTTGAGCAATTTCATCTGGTGTGTCTTAATAATCTTACATTTATTACACGTTTAAAAAAATCTCATATTAATTATAAAAATTTGTCGAAGCAGAATTTTAGTGTCGACGCGTCATGTTATAAAACAGTGCTTCAGGAAGTGCCGGAGGCAGTATTGCTTCCATTGTCAGCCATGACTGCATATTGTACTAATGAAATGGAGAGAGAATTAGGGTGAAGAGAGAGAGAAAAAGAAGAGAGAGACAGAAACTTTCAAAAGTATGGGAACATTAGTCAGGAGTTAGTTAGAGCGTCGCTTTGAATCGCGATTCCACTCCAAAATTATTATTCTTTTAATATTTTAATATGCGCATTAGATGCCCCGCTTGCTCATAGCAGTTCTAGTTGAATTTGAGTGATTGAGGAACTAGAGGCGGTAAAACGCTGTTTTTTTATATTCCCACAGGTGGCGCATTCTGAACTATTCACACATTTCCATCCTGCATGGTGGGAGTGAATTATTTCCCATATTTGTTTAGAAATAACAATTATGGCAGATGACATAACAGAGATGTGCACTGCTTACTAACAACGTAGCATTTTTGTTTAAGTTATATGTTAAAATTTGGTATTTGAAGTTAGTTTGTATTGTTCAAATATTGTACTTTATTTTAAGTGGGAAAACTAATGTTGTAAGTCATGGGGCTACATTTAGTTACTCATGTTCAATTTATCTGTGAAGATGTTGAATAAAGATAAGGTATAAAATTTTCGAATTATGACAAGGTTAAAGGTTCAAATCCTTAAAAGATCAGAAAAATATAATATAAAATTGTGATGGTTACATGATCGCAATATAATCTAAGTCGGCACCTTGGCATCGTGATAATATTTTATTGGGTGGTGACTGGTGATTCCCATCCATAATACAGTAGATACCTTATAGATCTTTCAATTTTTATGGTGACTGATTTTTGCGTTAGCTATCTGGCTGTGATGTAAGTATCGTAATGTTAGTTAGTCTACTCATTGTGAACAGCATCTTATAGATGATGCTTACTCATAATGCATCAAGTGTGTAAATCAGTGAGTTATAGGCACTACCACCAGAGTCAAGAGTTCGAGTCCCTCCTTAGGCCTGTTTGCATAATTTGCGTTTGAAAAAATGTGATCCTATACAGGATAAGCGGTATAGAGAAGGAGTGCGTGAGTGAATCATAGGAGTAGCCTGTAGGAGTGGCCTCTCTCGTCTTCTTCCCTAATTCTTGCTCACAATAATACTAGCATTCGTTCTGAGTAGACCATCTCATCCACGTGACATTAGCTAGTGAGTCTGTGGGTTAGAGCATACAGTATCAGCAGCCACTGCATACGATGCTTTTAATCTTTAAACTCACCCAACATTGATTTCTGTTGTGCCCTGTGGACAGGGATGTTGTCATTCTGAAATGCAGCACTCCTTTCAAAAATTTATGTTTTTTCATAATACACTACATGCAATCAGCCAGAAGAAATTTGTACTAATTTGCAGTCACACTTCTGCCTAAGGAGTCAAGGCGAGCCAAATCATGACAGCAAAATGCTTCCCTTGGCATGACAGGGCCACGGATGTTCCTCCAGTTTGTCATCCAGTAGCTCATTGTTACTGTACATAAAGGTATCATGTTTCTGCAGTATGCAGCTGAGATTTATCTTGCATAAGTGGTCTGAATTGAATAAGAATAGGCTGCTTTCAAAGAATCTAATTATTTACAAACAAATACCATGGTGTACTTTTTCAGTCCTTTTTACAGTTACTAGTCACTTTCTGTGTAGTTGCCTTTGGTGAATCTATCAGATTCAGAGATGCACTTTTGTCACTACTGTCTGAGTAAGCGTTCTTTAATTCAATATGGCATCTCATGCGGAACACATAAGTCCCCAACATATGAATGATTTATGTTCTGAGAGTTTGTTCGTAAGTCCAACAAACATTATCTAGGACTAGGACAGTAACACAACTGGAAATGACGCTTCCTGACGCAACCATCACATTTTATCCAGGCTTGATCCCAGCACTGTACAGTATGCAGTGTCTGGGTAACATGGGGAGTGGCAGCACACTGATGGTGGGACTTGAACCCTTATTCTCAAATCTTCACATCAACAACCTACAGCCTCTGCCGCCTGAGCCACCACTACCACTAACGCAATCGTCTATACACGATATAAAACCAACATGTTCCATGATCTTGTCCGAATGCTTGTTCATATCTTCGAAAGTTCGTAACTCAAATGTTTGTATGTAGGGGACTTACTGTAATTACGTAACCAAGTGTAAAACCAAATGAACGCTAATAATCTGTGCAACTTCGTGCAATCCAGTGGTCAAAGTGGACTCTTCAATTCAAAACATTACAGAGAATGTTAACGGAGCGGAACAGTCACTATGTTTATAGTCAATAGGCCCTGAGCATGAACAAGAATATGAGCTTTTACAGGCAGGAAGCACCCCCTGTTGTTTGTTCTTATCCCATAGTTCAAGGACTCATTTTATTTCCTGCTATAGGATTTTTTTGCAATAGAGCTGTGTACAGAACAGCACTGATCAAACACAAGCCCCCTTGAATAACAAAATCTCTTGCCTGGAATTTTGACTGACAAAGTATAGCTTTTAAACCACATTTGTTCAGTTTTTTCTTTGAGCTGCAGATTTAAAGGGTCACGGGGGTGTATTTTATACAAGCCATCTAGTCATACGCTGTTCATGATCACGGAAAAAAAAAATGTCAGGAAAATGTGCTTTGTGAACCAATCTGGGTAAAAAAAAAAAAAAGGACTAAAAAAACGAATGCTTGTGTTATGTTTGCTTTATGAATGATCTTAACATATTCATGCAACATCTTTAATCCAATTTTTTATGCCACGAGAGAAAAACTCGTGTTAGAATATTCAGAATAGCTTATAATATGAGGATAACTTGGGATACTCATAGTGCATTAATGTATTAGTCTATCTATTCACATTTCAACATATATAGATTTGGAGATCTTCCCATGCGCAAAAACAGCACACAGGTTGGATTCTGGTGCCATTAGGACGCCTGTGAGTCTGAGCCCTGAGCGTGGCTAAGAGCCTTCACAGGAGGATTTGCTAGCTTAGCTAACATAGCTTATACACACTTGAACGTATGCATGTCAAACTGCATTTATACATGGTTCAGCCATGGCGATGCCTTAAACTTATTGCACTGAGGTCTTAACATGATCAAACATGTATGTTGCACACAGCTGGCGATACCAGAAAATAAAAATTCTAATTTTATTCGTCATCTACACAGTCATACACAGTATGATATGAAGTGAAATGCTTATATGATGCTAATGCTGATGACCTCGAAATTCAAAAGGAAAGTTTCATTGTGAAAATAAGAGAAATTACAAATTAGAAAGATAAGAAATAAATAAATAAACTTTAGATGTAAAGGACTTTTTTTTTATATAAAAAATATATAATACAATCTAAAAAAATAATAAAAATGAAATATAGAAGAGTTGAAATGTAATGTAGTGTAGTGTAGAGTAGTGTAGAGTAGTGTAGAGTAGTGTAGAACCGTGTCCAGTTATGGGAAGGACCCATTTAAAGACACGTCCAGACATGACATCATCTTAAACTTTTGCGGAAAAGTGGTTCATGGGACGCGTTGTTTTTCTGGAGGTCTTAGCATGTTCAAAAGGCAAACAGGTTGTGCACACGAGCGGCGAGGGCACAGGTGCTTGGGCCCGCTCTTCATTGCTTGCAAGTATATTTAAATTAGAACTTAATAATAAATTATATCATTCAGGGCAAATTAGTGATAGGCTTCTGACCTGCCAGCCCAGGTTCTATTCTTAGCCAATTGCCCAAACCCAGCCAAAAGATGCAGGTCCAAAGTCCAGATGGGTTGTGTTGTGTTAGGAAGGGGATCTTGGGTAAAACCTGTGCCAAGTGAGATGTGCAGATCAGTTGGTCCACTGTGGCAACCCCTTAACGGGAGCAGCCAAAAGAGCAACATACTGTATGAATGAAACATATCACGCCTGGAGATACAGACCTGCCAACCATAAGGCATTTTTATTAGGAGCTTTTGTGGCACTTCTACCTGTCGCCCCACACAGAGTTAAAAATCAGATGAAGTAGTTTGACTTGAATGCTGTATTTTTTTTTAACAAGCAGACAGCAAGGAAAATGACACAGCAAACAAAAAGCAGAGAGAAGAAAGAAAACAACAGAGAGAGATGAAGCCAGAGAAGGTTTACTTGTTTCCAAGTAATGCTTTTCAAACAGGTTTGAAAGTGCAAACCTGTGGCGTTAGATGGAGGAGACTTGTATTCAAACCTTACTTGTCACATTAGCTTAGGAAAAGAAAAAGGTGTTCTGCGAACCTGAACATGTGATAAGAATGATAGACGAAAGCAGGAGAAGCAAGCCCACACATTACACGAGTAGAGAACGTCAGCTGCCTGATGAAGAGCTGTCCATTTGCCATAAACACGTGTATTTTTAGAGAGCCAGTGAAAACCGCCGCTGGCTGGATCCTTCAAATAGGATCTTCTTCACAGTTCGCAGCAGCAGATTATATGCTGTCAGAGTTGCCCTATAGTTATGATGTAGTGAACACACCTGCTTCAGCATGCAGGTGTGGCAGATATGCAGAAACCAGACTACCATATTTTTTTTCTATCTAAAGTACTACATTAACAGGATTTCCTGGCTTTCTGCTCAAGGATATGAGTGTGCATGCTGTTCGAGCTATTTCGGGTCACAAGCCTAGACCGTGCTATCCTTCCCAAGAGGGCTGACGAGGCATGGAGAGACCTGGGTATGATGGCCTCGCTGGGAAAAACTGCCTTTTTTCCTGGCTGGGTTCTAGATGTTTATGGTTATTGTTCACAGTAATGTGGACTGTGCAAGTATTAGTTTAGTTTGTAAAGAAAAAAATTAAATAATAATTGCACAGCATCTCGCCAGTCTCAGCACAGACGTTTCAAGACTTAAAGTGATGTTTTATAAAGTCTGCCTCATTTCAATGCTTACTCATTATTCCCCATCAAGCTTGACAGTTCTGCTAATTTGTATGGATGACATGCATGTGTACAGTTTGTTAGATACATTTTACACCAGACTATAAACGGTGTCATATTTAATCTTTATTAATTGGCTCATCTACAGTATTTTCATGTTAAAGTATTTGAAAAGGAAAAAATTACTGTATCATTTACCATGAATTGAAATTAGGATGTGATTGAAGCTTTAAGGACAAAGATGTTGCATTAGGAATTTCAGATATTTTTTATCCAACGTCCCTCTATTTTCACAGGCTCAAAAATAATTACACAAAACAAACACAATTATAAATATTAGAATTATTAAATATTAAGAAGGGAAGCGCATGAAGCGATGCACCCATTATGCATAGTGCTCAGTGTACAAGTCTCTGGAGACAGTGTTATGATCTGGGGTTGCTTCAGTTGCTCAGTTCTAGGCTCAGCAATGTTATGTGGCAATAAAATGAAGTCAGCTGACGACCTGAAATGTACTGAATGACCAGGGTATCACATACATGTTTTTTTTCTTCCCTGATCGTACAGAAATATTATAGGATAAGCATAAGGAATCATGTTCACACATGAATTGACCACCACTTTGTGTGACGTATCCAAAGCTAAATGCGGTCAAACAACATATATAATTTTTTTTTTTTTTTTGGCAAAGCAGTGTACAAATAAATTTAAAGAATAATAAATTGCATTTGCACTATGATAGAAAATGTCTGTCCTGTAAAACTGTCCCGATGGTGTATAATCCTAATTAAAAGGATTAAAGTCCTCAACAAAACCGGATTCACAGTCCAATACAGTGGAAAACAGCTCTGAGACAAAATGGCGGCCAATCAAGTGCAAAGTGTTGTCCCTCCTTCCCAGGTTAAATTTAAACAAGGTCAGCTGACTCGTTAGGCATGTTTAAAAAGGCTTACATGCGGTAATGGTTTTGGCCACATGATGGCAGTGTGGGGAAAGGGGACAGATGCAGCGGTCAGATTTAGCCAAGTGGATTGGTATGCTTTACATAGTATATTTATGTCAAAGGTGTATAAGACTCACTTTGTCGGAGTTAAGAACAAATTCACTTTACGGACATGCCCCCAGAACGAAACCTGTTTGTAGGTCAGGGATTTGCTGTATGTGTGTGTGTGTGTATACCATAGCATTATATAGACCATATCTTTATTTCTTATTTTTTATTGATGCCATCTATTGGTCTTACAGGAAAAACAAACCATTATGGATTTGATAATTAAAAAAAGAATTGATATTTTTACATATTTGCTCAAAATTATTTATACACATTACAGTATATACATACAATAATCACTATATGCCGAAAAAAGTATAGTATGCACACACCTGACCATCACACCTGTATGGGTCTTCTCCTGTTTTTTTTTTTTCCCATATAAAATTCAAAGCACACAGTTGTATTATCTTCTGTGTACCTATGGAGCCTTACCATAACATTTCACCTGAGCACAAAGTGGGGTTTATAAAGACATGGTTTGCCAAGGACATGGTTGGTGTGGATAAATTTGAGTTGCCTGCACTAAGCCTTGACCTCAATCCTGTCGATCACTTTTGCAAAGAATTGGAATACTGAGTGATCACCAGGCCTCCTCACCTGGCATCAGTGCCAGACTTCATAATGCTCTCCCAGCAAAATGGGCACGAATCCCCATAGCAACAGTCCAAAATTTTGTGCAAAGCCTACCCAGAAGAGTGGAGATTATTACAGAAAAAGGGGGACTAAATGTGTAAGAGCATGTTTAACAAGCACATATGGGTGTATAATTACAGTGTCATGCAAATTGGCATAGGTTTTTTTTGGTTACTCAAGGTGACATGTAATGTACTTATGGTAGTATATTAACGTAAACAAGTCATGGTACAGTAGTCCAGATTAAATTATCAATAGATTATTTATATGAAAGGTTTTCTGAAGAGAATAGAAATTGGAATTTGGTAGAACTGGAATTTTAGCAGAACGTCTGCTGCTATGCAGAATGATTCTTTTCAATTACTTGAGTCTAATTTATATGTATTCACCACTGCTGCTTCTGTGGATGACAGCAAGGCAGTCAGCACACAGTTTCTATGATTATACTGCAATTGCAAAAAAAACCTTTGTGAGCCCTTTGGATTTACCTGGGTTTCATAAAATGTGCTCTGACCTTCATTCACATCCTAGCAACAAATTGAAGCTCCAAAAAGACTAGGATGATGCTGCTTGTTGCCATGGAAATTGATGTGACCTGGGGGAGGGGAAGGGGGGGATCCTGACAACAGTTCGTTTACAGAACCTGAGTCAGTCAAAATGCACCATTAATACAACTGATAGCATGTATATTTCCTCATCTTTAAGACATGTGATTGCACAATAAAAATTTTTGTTCTTTAATAATCAGGAATGGGATTTCTAAAGACTCTTTATACCCATTATACTCATGAATGTTCAAGGTAAATTTGTTGATTTTATTAAAATTTAAAACACTAAAGATGAAGCAACAAACATACCTAAATCAATACATTTCGGCGATAAATAAGTAATCAAATTTATTTAAAAAAATGGATCAAAATTGTACTGACATCTAGTTTAGGTGTGTGTTACGTCCATATCATCATATGCAAGGTTGAACATAAACTCTTGGACAAAATTATATAAACACTGTACTGTTATAGAAACCCGAATTATAAGTCATATTTCCATTGTAAAAACAGGTAAGGTAAAATTACCGTCATGCTCAGTAGGTTGTTACTTTATCATGGATAACCTAACTCATACCTTCTGAATGGGCGCCGCACACATCCACGAAATGTGCCATGTGATTATGTCCTGCTGACATCTCTTGATGTCAAAAGTAAGGAAAAACATTCTAATTGTGCGTTTTGTCTCCACACTATTATTCCCCATGTAGACAAGACTAGCAGAGAGAGGTCCATCGGAATGCTTAAAACATGGTTGAAGCCTCGAGAGCAGGCAACGCCAGACAGTTTGGAGTTGCCAGGAATACAGTTTCCAGGCCACGGAACAGATCCCAAACAGCTGATTCCACTGCTGCTCGCCCTAGGTCTGGAAGTCCAAGAATGACAACGCCAAGACAAGAGAGACTAATTTGATGGCGTTGTTAATCTTGGAATTCTCAAATAACGCCAAGACATAATAGAGTAATTTGGAGTTTTTTGGAAAAGTTACGTTGTTACATTATTACATACATACAAAACGCTGTCATTACCGTTTCTGGTATTGCAGGGTTTCAAACGATAAGTCGTCGGAGTATTTAATGAAGTCTGGCTACAGCTGGACTTGCTGGACATCCAAGGGGGCCGCATTGTGGGACAACGCTGACTCTGTCATTGTGAATTTCTGGTGCTGATGGACAGATTTTTGTATAAAATCTAACTTTCCTATTCATTTGACAGAAATCCATTTTGTAAGAAATGTGCAATTTTTCTTATGTCCATGAGGCCTTTCGGCCGTTCCCGACAAGGGGTCGCCACAGCGGACTTTCCAGTCCACACTACAACTTGGCACAGGTTTTACGCCGGATGCCCTTCCTGACACAACCTTCCCATTTTTATCCATTGGGACCGGCACTGCATCCAGTGGCTGGGGATCGAACCTGGGCCTTCCGCATGGCAGGCGAAACACCTACCACTGAGCCACCAGTGCCCATGAGTGTACATCGTTAACTTCTTAAATAATTAATAAAGCCATGCCTTAAAAATCAATATTTGTCTTGACTTTTATAGCTTAATTGTGCAAGTTCAGTGCTATATTAAACAGTGTAATTGCAAACTACTGTCCTGCACATTGGTAAGGACATAAGCTGAGCAAGGAAGAGACAGGAATCTGTTATACTAAAGCAGGGTCAAAACCGTAATAGCATTTAGAACAAAAGTGCTTTGTACAGACTGGTTCAAATTACACAGAACATATAATTTTCAGAGTGTGAGTTTATGGAGTACATTCTGTGGTTGTGTGTGTGTGTGTGTGTGAGACAGAGTTCAAATGTGTGAAATCAGTAATTGGGTGAACTTGAACGTGTTACCCGGGAATTGAGGTCCATCGCAGCCATATTTTTTGTGTTCTGGGGGTTGGAGTCTAAAGCCAATTACAGTGTAGACCTGACAAATAACTAAAATTAAGAGGGCTTTACAGTGGCCCAGATAGTTAAGGTGCTGTGTTACTGATCGAAAGGTCAGAGGTTCAAGCACCAGCACAACCAAGCTGTCACTATTGGGTCCTTGAAGGAAGGCTCATAGCCGTTTGTAAGAAAAGAGTTGTGCTGTAAAGTATATGTGACAAAGGAAAGGCTTCTTATTGTAAATACAATTGGTGTTGAAGTCCGAGATAACACAGTTACGAGAGTAAAAACTACCTTAAGTTTGGGGTAAGTGTGTGAATAACATCCAGTCGAGTTCCTGCAATGTGGACGTGGTGTTGGTGAACGATTGTGTGCACAGTTCCCACGGACAGATGCATCTCTTCCACAAGTTGGCAACAAGTTATGCTTTGATTTTGAAGGATCAGGCGTTCCACTCTCTGAATGTTCACTGAAGCGACGGCTCCACTGGAGTGGGTGCTAAGCCACCTCGGCCGGGATCGTCATTCACAGACATACAAACTTCTTTAAAATGTTTGCACCATTTGAATATTTTACTGTAACTAGGAGACTCACCACCATACTTTGGTTGAAGTCTTCTGTAAAGGTCAATCGGTTTTACTCATTAGTTCATGAGAAATTTCATCAAGTCCTGTTTTGGCTTGAACTCCTCTCATACATGCTGGAAGCTGAGCCGGCACTCTGGAAGGCTGGGCAACGGGATAGGCATAGGGTTTTTATGATCTGTGTGGATCAAAAACAGATGCCTTTAGCCACTGTTGGCATTTCTCTAATGCCAGCTTTACAGCTTTGTCATATTTTCACTGATATCCAAGGTCAGCTCCGTGACAGGAGTGCCACTAGATGTGGATCAGGTCTCTGTCTATACCTTTGTGCGAGTACCACCCATGACATGAGGTCCTTAGGTGTCGACCTTGAATAAAAATGGTCTGAATGGTCCAGAGTGTTTTAGGATGGGGCAGTGGTGGAGCTTTCAGCATGGTGGAAATTCGCACTTCTCCAGGATTATCTTTACATTCAGTTGCTTCTTCAGGAGGTGTGACAGCACCATCTTGATGCAGTGGACTTGTGTGGGAAGATCTGGGAAATAGATGAGAATATCATCAATGTACATGATGATAAATCTCCCCAACATGTCTTGCAGCAGATCCTTAATGAGAAATACTGTGCAATACTGAGGAATACTGTGGAAGCTCAAGAGCTTCACCGAGTATTTGTATTGGCCAGTATTTTCCTCTTGCCAAGGTTGTAAGGGCCCTGCAGGTTAACGTTCATCTCTGGTCCGCATGCCTGAGTATAAACAAGCACTCTCTACATGCCTTGTAGTACAAGTGTTCGAACATGCACAAGAACAGCTGGAGGAAGCCATAGCTCATGCAAGAGCCTTGCCTTTGAGGACGGTAACGGGCTGGGCAATTCTGGAATGCTTTTCTAACCTGAGATGTAAATGAAACATTGAAGAATGAAGCCTCTACACTTTGCGGGCTCCCTAAAGTACTAAGAGAAGGTCGTGTGCTTAGATGGCTGCATTGCGGGTGCGACTTGGACATTTGCAACCTCCACTTCGTGCTGTGCCGTTTGTTGCTGCAGCGTGTTCAGGAAGCGTCCTTGGACTGCCAACACATTGCAGAAGTCAAAATTGCCTTCATTTTTTGCTTACAAAGTATTCAGCAATAAGGCATAAACTGGGAAATATAGAGAAAGGAATCGATCAATAGGACCGGGGTCATAATAGCAATCAGAATAACTGAACTGCTTCAGACTACACAGATCATATACTTTGCAATGATTGTACATTTTAATAAGTCCTTAAATACTGTGGTTGTGAGTATAATAAAATTCAGGTAAATGAAATAGTAGTTGGGTGAACTGAGTTTCTGAGTTGGAAACCGGAGTCCATTGCAGAAGTGTTTTGCAAGAATCTGACGCTAATTCTGGCATACATTATTATTAATATTAATTCTTTATAGCAAATATTTTAAGATCTATTGCAATTAATAAATACGGGATCATAAAATGATTTATTAAAATACAGCTATTTGCTGCTTGACACTAAGACATTGGCATTTGGACGTTAAGCGAACACTATTACAATATATATTTAACAAAACTGTAATATTTGAATATTTAAACTGTACACATGCAGTGCCATATTTCGTGAAATGTATCTCACCAGGTAACATAACAATTAAGCGTGTTAATACTGTGGCCTACACATTTTTTTTAAAAAGTCAGTCCAAATGCAAAAAAAAAAGTTATGTGCAAATGTCCAAGTGCAAATGAAAGTTATGTGAACATTAAACCAAATACAGAAATGGAATCATGAAATCTAAGGCAAACTATGGAAACAAAACAGATGCCTGATAAAGGATACATTTCCACCACACTTTCCAAAAACCGTGCAAGAACAGAAATGTATAGTATATGCAATAATACAGATATTTAAAATCCAATAAAATATGATTTCTACTATAATTAATATCTAATCTGTGCATGTGTGGATCAACCGACCATACAGACTGTATGGTATATGACATACAGGACATACAGTATATGAAGTTACACGTATGACCTTAATTATACAGTATGTACTTGAAATTCAAAATGTGACTTTATATCCATGTTGAACGTACTGTAGTTGAATGTAGTTAGTTAACCATTAGATAATGTTTCATTAATGAGGTGTAATTAAGTATATATTTTTGTCAGCAGAATTTACAAACCATAGGTTTTTGATTTGTGTGTAATGTACAGTAAGTAGATTAATCTTCTTAATGGAGTTGTGCTGAATATCATTGGAAATAGATTGTCTTTCTTTTTTAAAGGTGTTGGCTCTCTGCCAGCTTTATAGCCTATTCCCTGACCATCTGTTCCCGGCCGCATGGCAATAAAATCGTCATAGAACCAAATAGACCTAAAGAAAAACCTAATTTCTCACACAGAGATTAGCTAAAGGTCTCATAGAAAAAATGTGTATATACAACTTATTTTCTATTTTTCTATCTTCTTTAATCTTAACTGGCCTTATTAAACTCTGAACATGGTAGAATGCTATATTTACTAATGATGTATTGCCCCTAAAATGTGCAGGGTCGTGCACATTTTGTTTTATCTGCGCCGAGAACTTTATGCAGCATTATGAATTTAAATGTTAGTAAAAGGTCATAAGAAGGTGTCCAAAACAGTGGTAGCAAGGTCGTTGTTTAACAGGTGAGCTGACAGGATATGAAAGAACGTCTCCGAAAAAGGGTTGCCTATTATTATATGGCCTATGACCAAAAATTGTGGGGGTTCGAGAGACAATCTTGACAATTTGACAATCTTGACAATTCATAGTGTGAAGTGTTGTAGATACTCCTGAGTTTGGAACAGTTTATATTTAGCAGAGTCAAAAGTACATTAAAAGTTGTCAGTCCATAGTTACACTTCGGGGCTAATGCATAAATCAAGTCGTAAAAGATTAAGGCCCTAAAATTCTACCTGCGACTTCTGCGATTTCTTGCCTTAGCATGCAGGTATGCTCAGAAAGAAGAGAGCATGGCTCACCCTCATGTTTTCTGGTAGTCATGTTTGGAACCTACTGCCGTGAAAGGCTTTGTCCATATTATATTACAAATCCACATAGACAGTTTTCTTTATGTATCAATATAATGAGCGATTGGTCAAAATACCCCTACTAGAAACTATGTGCATGTATTCATTATGAGGTAGTACGGTAGTACTCTTTGGTATATTGTTAAAAGAAAGGGAGTAGTCGTGAGCTCAGTATCACTAAAAGGCCTGGAATACCATAAAAATCAAATGTGGCGGATACAACATCATCCATTGGGGGATCAACTGGGGATCGCTAGTTTGATTCCCGGGTGATGCTGTAGCCTCCCGCAGTCGGGGACCTGGAGAGAGATGATTGGATGGTGGGATGGGAGAAACTTAATGCTCTTACAACAGTCACGGCTCTACAGCCAATATGGGCGTCTGTGAGCTCAATGAAGTGGAAAGAGAGGATTGCGTTGTTCTCCGAGTGTGTCACGCCCAATGGTGCGTGAGCGAGCAGTTCGAAAAGATGCAGTTGGCTGGCAACATGTGGTTTGGAGGAAACACATGATAGTCTTCAGTGCTCCCTCACTGGTAGTAGTAGCCTTGATGTGGGAGTCCCCTAGCAATGGGTGGGAATTGGAGACGACTAAATTCGGGAGAAAATCGGGCATTGGGTGACAACAACCAAGAGAAACCATCACCAGAGTTTATACAGAGGCTTTACCACAGGATCTAAACCACTGGTAAGACAAAAACTATAACGAAAACTATAACATCATACGGATTAATTAGGTAAAGTTACACTTATGGGAAGAGACGAGTAGGGAACAGGACAGGAACAACTCAAGATCCAGGGCATAACCATCTCGTCTTATGGCGTGGGCATGTATGGCTGCCATTAGTACCGATTCCCATGGTTTGATGACGTGACTAGTGACAGCAGGATGAATTCTAAAGTGTATAGAGATATATTCTCTGCTCACACCCTAAAAAGATCTGGGATGCCTACATTGTATGTTAAGATCATATTAATGATTTCAGTTTCAATTTTCAGCCGTAGTAGGCAGCTAAATTAAGAAGAAAATAATGTACTGTCTAAATAAATCGTTCTTCGGAGCTATTCATGCAATATATTAACAATACATTACACTCCAAATTTATGAATTCTTGCCACAATACTGTTATTGCATCCTTTTTTTTTTTCTTTATTAAATTGTTGCTTATGTTCGTGTTGCGTTTCATTAATTTTTATGGCAAAGAACAAACTGCTCTGCATTTTCTATCCCTCTCATTTTGTAGGCTTCAAGGTATGTGCTTGTTTTTGAAGGTGGTGGTGTAGACGCTATTGAAGAACCCTGTCTTTGACAGTTCTACCTAAAAAAAATAAATAAATAAATAAAAATAAAATTCTGGCAGCCGCATAGGCAAGAATTACATCAAGGTGATTTGCATAAACTCAATGGGCCTCCCAGGGGTATGTGTGGAACCCAACACTGAAAACAACAACTTTATCTGTGTAAACATTTGCAGTTAGTTGCCAACACTGAGTAGGTGCCCATGTGTCACATACGGTGAGCGTTGGTTTTTCAGCTCTGATACGGTTGCCTGTCCCTTCATCAGTGATACAAAGCTGTTTTATGGCATACACATGAATGTGATTTCTGTCTTCTCACGGGTATGGTCTGTGGCATTACACTAGGCCAGAGCCAAATAAAGAACGGAGGCATTTACAAACGATCAATCGCCATGTTCCAGATAATCAGCGCAGCAGTTGCCTTGGTGAAAGCGGTGACAAGACAGCTTGCAGAACTACGGTTTGATTCTTGTAACTAAAAAAGATCTTATTAAACCAAATACAGAAATGGAATCATGGAATCTAAGGCAAACTATGGAAACAAAACAGGTGCATGATAAAGAATACTTTTAGGAGCTTAAATACTGTAAGACAAAATGCTGTAATCCCTACAAAAAGTACAAAAAAAGGACAAAAGTATTTGCGCAAACCTGCAATGACATTGTATCCATGAATACATACACTTATATACACATATATACACAGTCGGTCCCCCTTTTGCAGCTATAACAGCTTTCACTCTTCTTAGAAGGCCGTCCACAAGATTTCTGTTTCTGTGGGAATTCGTCCTCATTCATTCTGTAGAGGATTTATGAGGTCAGGGACTGATGTTGGACGAGAAGACCTGGCTCACAATCTCCATTCCAGTACATCCCAAAGGTACTCGATGGGGTTGAGCTCGATCAGGGCTCTGTGTTTGGGCCAGTCAAGTTCTTCCACATCAAACTCATCAAACCATGTCCTTATAGTCCTTGCCAGAAACTGTTGCCACAAAGTTGGAAGCATAGCATTGTCCAAAATGTCTTGGTATGCTGAAGCATTAAGATTGAAACACTTGGATGCAAGAATGAACAGGTTTGGCCTATCTGTCTATGTAGTGTACTTCTGAAGGAAAAAAAGTTAAATTGCATTGAATATGAAACGTCTACTCGCTGAGAGACAGAATGAGAGAAAGAAATGTAGCATTAAACACTGTCCAGTCCATCATTAATAAGTGTAGAGAATGGGGTCTCACAATGACCTTACCAGCAACAAGATGTCTCTCCGAAGAAGACTTGTCAGAGAGGTCGTTAAGAGATCTACAGTATTATAAAGAATTACTACGGTATAAAGGAGCTACTGGGATATCAGGCAAGTACCGGTCAGTCCCTGTGCAATCGCTCTTATTCTTCACATGTCTGGGCTTAGTGTAGGGTGACTAAATAGAAGCTGGGACTGAGGCAATAGTCAAGACAGAGTGAATCATGGACGGCATGAAAATCTCTCTTTTTCCTTTTTCGTTTTTTCCCCCCTAAGTCAAAAAAGGAAAAGCTTTTAAAAAAAAAAAGTAGGTGGAGACTTACCCAGAAAATTTAGTGCTCATACGGGATGTGTAGAAGGTTACTGTAATGCCGCGCTCCTTTCCACGGGCTGTGTAAACTCGCTGCTCCCTGTGCAGGGAATGACGGTTATGGGACCTTCCCTGGACACAATTTCTCCATTTAGAACACACTGCAACATCACCAATGCAGACATCACTTACTCTGTGCGTTACCATGGTAACATAAGCATCTCAGGTACCTGTTGCTGCTGCTGTGAAAATTTCACACTGCTGAAATAAAATGTTAAATGTATGTATTGAGACAAAAATTGAGGCGGATATTATTGAAATGTATATCACTGGTAAAATAATGTGAGTTGGTTCATTTACAAGATGGACGATGTCATTTCTAAACTGGTTAATATTATGCATAGCCTGTTTTAATATTACGTTATTGGTTAAAAAGGCCACTTATGAATAATGACTATTAAGTAATAGTAATATTCTGCTGTCCTTGATGATGAATGGTGCATGAAGTTCCAGTGACTGGAGAAATTTTGCTCGTCCACTTCCGGCGAAGTGATGAACCATTGTTTCTTTGTTCCCTACACCATTTGTACTCTAGTTTCCTTTGAACTGAGCAGTTTCACTCCCTAAGGTTTGTAATCTTACTTAAGATAGCCATTGAATTCCCTGCAAAGTCCACTTCAGATGGAACTACTGGCCGATAGTAATACAAGGCTAACACTTCGCCCTCATTGTCTGATGTCCTCTTGCACATTTTCGTTTGCTTTTTCACAACTAGGATAAAAGATTTAACGATTTATCTCATTTTCATTTTTTCACAAAAATCTTCAATTTTGACAAGAGTACGAGGAGCTTTCAGAACCAAAAAAGAAGAGGGATTGACTTCTAATTTTTTGGTAGATATGACATTAAATGATCATTTTCGAAGCATCATACCAGCGAGCGTAAGAAATTAGGGCATTCAATGGCATCTTAAACATTTTGATTTGAATCTTTTATTGGAACGCTGCTCATTTTCTCAATGGGAGCACTTACCACAGTAGGTGTTAAAGCACTTCTTAGAGTGAAGAAGCGTTAGAGCAAAAAGATGCGTGAAAAGAAAAAGAAAAAAAGCTAGGGAAAGTGCAGTCACTTCATGCAAAATAACAGTGAATAAACAAAATGTCACGATGCGATAGATGCGTGGTCAGGCAACCAGAAAGCTCTCCTGCAAACATGGATCAAACACTTGTTTGGCATAAAGGCAAAGCTTGGCATTATTATAGCTTTCTTGTCAGAAGCTAATTAAAATGTGCAAGTATTTTGTGCAACTTGAACATGAAATGCTTTATGGAGTCTTGTTTCTATAAAAGGCACTTGCCTGCATGGAGTCATTTTGCATTTGTATACCGGATGAAATCTGGTAAAAAGAAATTTGTCTATGCGTTGTCATAACTGCAGCTCATATAAATTGTGCTCTTCGTTTATACCGCTTAAGCCTGTATACAGGGTCACGGGGGGCCAGAAGCGTACAGTATCCCAGGAAACCTGGGGCACAAGGCGGGTTTCACCCTGGATAGTGTCATGATCGATGTTGGCTGTGGGTTTGTGGTTAGGCATAGACGCAGAGGGGAGTACTCGTGGGTCTTTTAATCAGAACACAAAACAAAGAAAATAGGCTTTACGCCAAAGTATGTTTTAAACAAAACATTTAACAAAATTAGGAGCCTATACATGCTAGAAACTTAAACAGACTCAGAACTGAAACAGACTCAGAGCTTAAACAGTTGGAGCTGAGACAGACTGGGACGAGACAGACTGGGACGGGAGAGACTAGTGGCTGATCAGGTTAGTAGCTAAACAGACTAAAGGCTGAACATACAAGAGGCTAAACACACTAGAGGCTAAACAACTTGAAGACGCCCTGACCAGGAGACACACATGCCATGAGACACACTGGCATGGAGACATACAGAACAGGAGACATACAGAACAGGAGACACTCAGAACAAGAGACACTCTACCTATCAAAATTAACTAAACAAAATGCAAAACTTAACCAAACAATGCCAACATAACAAAACAATGCAAACATATCGAAACCATGCACACTAAACAAAAACTGCTCCACAAAACAAATGCCAATTTAACACAACAAACATAACAAAACAAATGCCAACTTTACACAACAAATGCAAGACCCGGAATGACAGAACAAAGGACTACTTACTGTATACAGGATCTAATGAGTTGCCTCGGTTCAGGTGAGCGAGCGTTCCCATCACCTGACCGAGGTGCACTCCGGGAAACCAAGTCCAAAAAACCCCACAAAACTACGAAACACACGAACAAAGTCTTTGGGCGCACAGCGCCCTCTAGTGGTTATCCCTGACAGATAGAGTACCAATTAATTGCAGGATACACACTAATTTTGGAATGGTGATTTAGCTTAATCTACACTATAAACCCGAATAAGTTGGCAAAACTAAAAAAATTTTAGGTAATCAGTTACATCAAATTTTTTGAGTAATGATGTTTTCAATTTTAAGCAAACAGAACTATCAGTTTTTGAGTTTGTTGTACTCATTCATATTAATCATTCTTTATTTGCATTAATAAGTAGCCTAATTCATACTATTTAATAGTAATTATAATTTTTTTTTAGTTGGTGCAAATCAAAGAAATTGTTGTTGGTCTTTTGCCTGCTCCCGGCAATGGGTCGCCACAGTGGACCATCCGGTCCGCACACAAGCTTGGCACAGGTTTTACACCAGATG
>JAQMYJ010000003.1:23543668-23555012 GCA_030014305.1 Clarias laeviceps | reverse complement strand
AGACAGACCAATCCACCATCTTGATCAAAACAATTCAACGTGGGCAGTTTACATGTGCATTGATGATGTCAGACACAGAATCACTAGGCTGAAAAATTTTAAGTTGGTGGAACTTTAAGGAGACAGTTACTGTGGCTTAAAATTTCAAGTTCAGCTAACTTGAAAAGTGTAATTTCTACAAACTCATAAATACAAAAAAGTTCTAAATACTCATCAAGGTCTATTAATTTTAACTAATTGTAATTATTGAAGTTAACAGTACTCAATATGTTTAATTACTTTGTGCATTAGGGTTTATAGTGTACATGTCTTTGGACTGTGGGAGGAAACCCACCAAGCACGGGGAGAACATGCAAACACCATGCACACAGAGGCGGGAATCAAACCCGGACCCTGGAGGTACACGGCAACAGTGCTAACCACCAAGCCACCGTGCTGCCTCATGTAAATATGGCAGGTAAGATTAGAAGAAATGGGAATCACCAGGGACCTCCTGATACAATATTATCACGATAACTAGATGCCGATTCAATTTGTATTTATTTATTTATTGTATTCAATTTGTATTGCGATTTTGTAAGTATCATGACTTACAATGATAATATTATAATATTATTACTTTTTTCAGATCTTGTTCCAATTCTAGACAAACTTACCCAATAATTTACTCCTACACACAAAGTGTGAATAGTTTAGAATGCAACGCCTGTAGGATTATAGAGGAACAGCAACATTTGACCACTACCAATGCAAACATACCAAAAAACACGTAAAAGAATTTCAATACATAACTGAATAGATTTTTCGTTCCCTAACTTTAATGATTAGTTGTACAAGTAGGTATCAAAAATTTTTGAGGCAGTCACAGGGAGTACTGGCCTTCATAAGTCAGTGTGCCAAAAGACATCGTCCGGTGTACATGGGGAGCCGTGCAACTGGTGCAATTCTGACCTGCTATTTCATCATGGAGAGCAAGTTAGAACAAATTCTGCCTGAAACTGGGCAAATGTGCCTCAAAGACGTTTGATATGATTCGGCAAGTTCACGGTGATGCTGCAATGAGTAATTTGAGTTTTGACCTTCACGAGCGGAAGAACATCACCAGAAGACGAGATCAGAAGGACTTTCAACAATCTCCACCCCTCAGCTCAAAATGTTGAAACCATGATGATCGTCGGGAAAAATTCCGCACCCACTTTACTCACCAGATACTAATAAAGTATTAATAAGTAAGTAATAAGTAATAAAGCACTTGTTTTTAAAACAGAGCTAATATAGAAACTTTTTGATACCATACAAAAGGCAAAACATTATTTCCATTTTCAAAGGACCCCAGAATGCATCTTTAATGACACCGTAATAATGCGGAAATCTTTAAACAACACTACATGTTGCATAAAACTAAAATGATCTTTTGAAGAAGAATTATAAATATAAAGTTTAAACTTTACTCCAGTAACCATGCATCTCCCATGATCAATCATCAGCCTGTAACATCACATGACCTGTAGTCAAGCCCCATGCTCACGGTCAGTTGATTCTACATGACACACTTCGCTTGCAGTCAGACTACAGATGGTCCAGTCTTTAAATATACTTTTTGAATTTATGAAAGTGTGAATGTGATACCTGCTGAATACCAGCTGAAGCTAGCAACATGCTAGGAAGTGCCAGCAAGCCACAGCTCCCAATCAGCCACAGAAATACCCACCATCTACTGTGTACTCCTGTATTATATCTGTAGTGATTCCATGCTTTTGCTATTTGTCAGAACTTGGTCGCAAGCTGGTGAAGCATGTTTAAAATGTTAGATAATTCACAATAGCATAGAATTTAGATTTCCCTGGACACACAAGCCTACCTGTTATGTGTCTGCTATATTGCTGTGCAGACTATTTATATTTGTAAGTTATATATATATGAATGTTTATATTGATTAGATATTTCCTTCGGACCCGATCCGTTCACAACGTACTGTAAGCCGCCTGTGCCTGTAAAGTATCTAATCATCTACACTCTCATCTATCTGAACAACAAGGTCACGTTTATATAAGGTTTGAGTAGCCATATTAGTCAGGAAAATACATTACACACACACACACACACACACACACTTCCAGTCTACAGTACAAGAGAATGATGTCTTGGTTTAAAGGTCACACCATAAAAAGCTCAGGACTGTAGGTGTAAGCAGGGGAACATAAGTCTTAAGCTTTGTCATGCCACATAAAGCCTATGATTATAGCTCCAACAAAAGGAATAGTTTCAGGTAGAGTATACTTTTGGCAATGTTTGTAAATATTTTATTTTTATTTACAAATATTATTTAAAAAATTTTTTTTTATCAATATATTACTTAATATAACATAATATAATATTAAGTCAATTAAATCTATGGTGGTGTGAATAAAATGACCAGAGATGGAGGTTTGGGGTAGGAGGGGTGGATGGAGAAAGCTGATGAGTTAACTTGGGACTATGGACTTTGTGATGCAATCGGGCTGGGCAAAGCAGTAACACTGTGCTCGGACTGAGAGACTGATGGCAAAGTTGGCAAGGGTGTCCAGGGCAAACATGCTCCCAACCATGTCCTGTAATGCTTGATCCATGCCCTGTTATGTTTGAATAATGCCCTATTAGTCTTGTTGCCCTGTTAGTCCTGAGAGTCCTCAAATGGATCCAGAGACTAGCCCTGTTTTATCTCCTAGTTCTGGTCTGCCTGAGTTACATCCTGAGAAATCCAGGATTATACCATTTTGACTCAGAATCATGATGTGCAGTCCCTTTTTACCCAGTGGCGGTGGTGGCTTAGTGTGTTAAGGCTCAGAGTTACTGAACAGAAAGTCGCTGGTTCGAGCCCCAGCTCCGCCAGGTTGCCACTGTTGTGCCCTTGAGCAAGGCCCCGTCTAACCCCGTCTGCTCCAGGGTGCCGTGTAATGGGTGACCCTGCGCTCTGACCCCAGCCTACTAACAAGAAGCTGGGATATGTGAAGAATAAAGAATTTCACTGTGCAGTAATGTATACAGTATGTGAAGAATAAAGACAGAGCGTTACAGTATACGCCCTGCACTGCCTAAGCCTTGCCCTGCATCACCTGGGTCTAGCACTGCACCAACTCACGATGTTGTCAACCCCTATGGGTTAAACACAATGTACAGTACTTTTCCCACTGCTAGGCTTGGGGGACATTGTGCTTGCTTGAGGACGTTGTGAAGGACACGGTCCATGTTGCAGGGGGAGGGGTAGCTCAGTGTTTAAGGTGCTTGATTACAATTCAGAAGGTCTCAAGTTTAAACCCCAGCACCACCAAGATGCCACTGTTGGGGCCTTGAGCTGGGTCAACATAGTATAGAGAGTGTCAAGCTAGCATCCATACCATTTCTCCAGAATGTCTAGCCTGCAGCACACTCTAACTTCACTGATGTCAGCTTAGAGATTGTTTTGCTGGTGCACCTGTCCGGTTTTAAGGACAGCATGCTGCAGTGTACCCCATCTTCACTGATGTCATGCTTGCTCTGCACCTCAGCCTATGAGACACTGTGTTATTTAAGCTTACATAGTTCTGCCTTAATGCTTGTTCTGCTTTCATTTCCGTTTATGTTCCAATGTGCTTTTTTTTTTATTTTGCCATTGTGTTGGTTTGTTTTATGTTTGTTTAAATCATTCAAGATTCAAAGAACATTATTAATCCTGGAGGGAAATTGCTTTTCCTTGTTACAGTTGCTCATTGTTCGTAAAAGAAGGAAGAAAGGAACCAAATCAACACAATTACAATTACCGGAAAAAAATGTACAGTATGAAAAAAAATCAAACCCGTACAAGCGATGATCAAAGTTTAGAGCTGTGTTCAAATATGAAGACAAATATTGAGTATGATAGCCAAAGGTTGAGTATGAGAAGTAACACTAATTGTAAGTGAACATGGTACTAACAGTTATAAAGTGCAGTAATTATACAGAGAGTATAATATTGCATGTGAATATTAGTAATAAATTGATACTGTTTTACAAGTAGTAATATATTGTATGGGGAAAAAGAAATAGTGTGACCACTTTCTGTTACATTTTCAGTTTTAAGGAGAGGAGTTGTACAGTTTAATGGCCAGCGCAAGAAAGGATCCCTTGTGGCAGTCGGTAGAGCACTTGGCAGTCTCAGACTGCACTCTGTCTCGGACTGAATGTGCTCATCTGATTGTCCAGCACACAATGTAATGGGTGAGAAGGATTGTCTAGGATTGAGCGAAGTTTAGACAGCATCCTCCTCTCTGCCACAACATGACCCGGGTCCAGCTCGATGCCTAGTACAAAGCCAGCCCTCCTGATTCATTTGTACAGTCTACTTTTGTCTGCCACCTTGATGTTACAGACCCAATAGACCACCTCATAAAAGACTACACTAGCCACTACAGACGCATAGAACATCGGCAGCATGGTATTACACACAGACCTGAGCCTCCTCAGAAAATACAGCTGTCTCTGTCCTTCCTTGTGTTTATTGTCCAATCCAGTTTATTGTGTAAATGGACTCCTAGGTATTTGTACGTACTCTAAAATGACCTCAACTTTCTCACCCCAGGCAGATAGAGTAATGACGGGAGCCCTGGATTTCCACTAAATAGTTTGCTAATAGTTCCTTCGTTTTCCTGATATTGAGCTGTAGGTGATTAAGCTCACACCAGATAACAAAGTTGTCCACCAGTGTCTGGCACTTTGGGGTGAATACACCCCATAACCACACAGTCATCAACATCAGAACTTCAGAAGATTAAATCAGATGTATACAAGTTGAAGAGAAAGACAGCACTATTCCCACAGGAGCCCATGTGCTACAGATCACAGTCTTAGACATACAGTACAGCTCTATAAGCAAATGTACTAGCCACGGCCAGCGAGATAGTCCATAATCCATGTTCTTTAATTTTTCCCAAACAAGGCAGACAGAATGTTATTGAAGGCACTGGAGAAGCCAAGGACCATAATCATCATGGTGCTCCCAAGTTTGTCTAAGCGGGTTTAGGTTCGATGTAGCAGGTCATCTGCTCCAAATAGAAGCAGGTATGTGACCTGTAAAGGGTCAAGAAAGGGGTGACTAGAGGTAGAAAGGATTTTAGGATGAATTACTTAAAAACTTCATTATGTGTGAGGTCAATGCTAGTGGCGTGTAGCCACTGGCGGGAGAGAGTGGGGTGCTAGTGTACTTTTGGCGATCTTCTCCAGTTGCAGACTAAAGTTAAAGATCTGTTTGTTGTATCTTGTAATAATGGTGTTGTACAGTACTGTATGTAGTACCTTGGCCCTGGAGAAACGTCGTTTCATTTCACTGTAACTGTATAAAGTTGAAATGACAATAAAAGCCTACTTGGCTTGGCTTGACTTGACTTGACTTGGAGCATACCACAAAGTTGAGGGGCACAGGCTTTCAGCATTCATGCACTGATTCCATCCAGGCCCACAGCCCAGTGTGTTTAGTTCCCTTCTTTAATTTTGGAGGTTTCTGGTATAGTGGCCGATTCATGTGCGAGGAGGACTGGGGAACATGTTGTGAAGCTGAAACTTTAAATACATTTAAACATTTTAAATTTGATCATTTGTCCCTAATGAGCATGCAGGAAGTGGCGGTGGCAAGTTAAAATTCCCTGAGACGGTATGAGGATAAAACCTTGAGAGTAACCAGACTCGAAATGGAACCTGTCCTTATTTGTGAGGTAAAGAAATCCTGGTTGTGTGTTTACAGATAATCCCCTCATGTACTGTAACTTTGTGCTATATGGTCAAAAAATGTGACTGTGTACCAGGAAAGTCATTATAGTTTTAACTTGAGGGCAAGTTTGTTTAAAGTTACAGTATCAGCGGTTCCCTGTAGGAGTCTTGAGTGCAAGAAAATTGCAGAAGTGAGTAGTTCCTAAATGATCTAAGATTTATCTAGAAATAGGGCATCAGGATGGATTCAGAGAACTGGTATCTCAGATGAAGCATGTATGCAGTAGCTCGAGAGAGTGCCTGAGAGACAGAAAGAGAAAGAGCATGACACGGAAACACAGATTATTAAGTATGCTTATTGTCATATAATTGTTAAGGTTAATGTGTCTTATGTATGTGCAGTAAGTACTGTATATAGACTAGTACTGTATATAGGATCATACTGTATATAACAGCATAATTAAAGCTGCTTTGCGACAATGACAATCGTTAAAAGCGCTATACAAATAAAATCGAATTGAATTGAATTAACTAAAGTAGCCTATACTGTATATAAAGGGTCAAAAATATACACACATGACACCTAAAAGGGCACTGGGTCTTGTGCTAGACTTTGGCAAAGTGGCCTACACCTCCCAATAAGATGTATTTACATTTAGTCGTTTAAACTGATCTTGGACCCCTTTCTTAGATCTGAGCTCACATTTCCAAATGTACTGTGTGTGTGTGTTTAATGTTTTCTTGCTACAGTCAGCATTGTTCTTGCTAAATGATAACTTTAAAAATTATATTTGTGACTAGGTCCAGTGTCAAAAGCATACAGTATACAAATAAAACTGAACTGAATCGTGTTCTTTGTTACTTAAGCAACCATATACTGTAAAATACAAATTTAGAATTATTTAATTATTAACTAATTAACAATTTTTTAATTATTGCAATTAAATTTTTAGCTTTTATTAGGTTGGAGGGGTATATAGTCCTAGCTGGACTATGAGATCACATGGTGCACATCTGATCACTATACCAAAGTACTATTTTTTTGTTTTTTATAATTATGATTATTTTTCTTTTAAGTAGAGCTATACTGTTTAAAATATGGATTCCAACCATTCTGTTGTCTGATTCCTGTTGGGTCAGACAGGGATCCAACACCACTGCTCTAGAGACGAGGCTGCTATACTGTATATTACTGTATCTAGAAGGTCTGGCTTTGTTCAATGCTGCATACTCATGTGGTTCAATTCACGTTTCTGTTAAACACAGTACAATAGACTCCTAATCAGTAATAGTTTCTTTAACAATAAGCGCTTCGGATGTAACAGATCTTATTGGATGTAAGAGATCTTTGAGCTTCTTAGCTTCAGATCAAAGGCTTCTTAGCTTCAGATCAAAGGTACTGACTGTGCATTCACTATGACCTACATTTATGTTTACGTCACGGAACAGACACAGACTCAATATGGTGGAACCCAAGCGACGACTCGAGGCAGCTAGCAGACACTAGCGTGGCAGGGGGAAAAATCTAGAGGAAGCCAACTGAGACATGACCTCTATGTCCTTTTATATTTTATTATTATTTGTGTGTGTGTGTGTGTTCATGCTGATATAGACGTGCATGTTTGCACACACTCCAGCCAACACTTACTGTACTGACACACACTCTCACACATGGGGTTTTAAAACCAAATGCATAATGCGTAGTGGCTTAATGGACAGTATAGCTTCAGTAATGAGTATAAGCATTAATTACAAACTTAATCAAGTCCCTGTTATGGAACGTTAGTAGGCTACATGTATTAATTACAGGACTTATAATCTCTATTATATGAACTTGACATACACTAATGCTTTCCGTACTTCATTTAAAATTAGACCAGGTGAATAATGTGAGTAATCAACTGAAGTAAAACTCCTTCAGTGAACTAACACATGCAGCTAAATCCTGGCAATCTATATAAATAAAAGAACGTTTTTGTCTGTACATTTGGTCAGAAGTTGCATTTTCAATAATATCTTTATGTTTCATACATTGGAGGACCCAAAACCAGTCTTAGTCTCTGTCTGTATGTCTGTCTAGCCAGAATTTGTCACAGCAACATGCAAAACTGGTTGGACAAAATGTAATGAAACTTTGGTAAGCCTTTTCTTCGGTATTTTTATTTTTATAAAGTTATGAGCAGTTTTGTGCGAGATTACGTCACAATATCTAGTGATTTATTTATTTATTTATTTTTATTTTTTTTACAAATATGGCCCTTTTGCCTTGAGGTGGGCGTGGCTATACTCACTCAGCAGAGCCAATCAATGCGATAGTTTACCGTGTATACACAGAATATGTGAAAGACACAGAAACGACTGTAAGGCACCTACAGTACAAGCTGCCACAATCCTAATGAAACAGAATAAAAAATAAATAAATAAAATGTTAAGTAGAAGGGAATGTATGTAACATACAGCAGTTATGTGCCAGATGCTGATGAGCTTCTTTTTAGCTTTAACCTTTTAACTATTTTTATAACTTTTTACCCATCAACGACTGGTACTTACACTAATAAGCAATGTTAGAAGACACAGGCAGAAAAACAGAAGCTAGCACTGTAAGTTTAGCACTACCAGAAGTTTAGCCATTTTAGCAAACATAATTTTCCTCAGTGAAAGCCTGAGTCCCTCTCCGTATTCAGATCTGGTTTTGGCCTTGGCCTGTCGTCAAAAAAAAGATTTGTTTTTTAAGTTGCTGCTCTAGTTTTAATTAGTAGTAAGAAATCTTCACCCTGCATAACTTCACTGTCTGATGTTGCTAAAAGAAATATCAAAACAAAATGGCTAACGGTGCAATACCATGTTTCACCACACATTCACTACATATCATTAAGAGGGGCGCTGTTTAACTGAGTGTAAAATACTCAGTAAAAAAAAAAAAAAAAAAGCAAAAAGGTAGCAGTCAGCAACAGCACATAGGCATAACGTTAATGATTTAATTATAATGACAAGTACAGTCATGAAATAAACAAGGGAAGCCTGGCTTCCCTTGGCCTTTAGGAGAAAACACCAGTGCTAGCAGATGGCCGTTTAAGTCTGCTTGTGTGCTCCCTGGCCTTGGCTCCGGATTGTCATTGATTGCCTAGGCCTGTTCTAAGACTATGAGCTATGATGCAAGAAATGAAAGCAGCACCTTCCTGAGTGGGGTGGACGCATGCCAGCCTTGCCCTAAAACTACTTCAATTATCTATAAAGCCCATGTTGTTTTTTAAAGCACCTCCTGGATATCCAGCAGTCTATCAACCATAACCTGCTGTGAACTACATTGCCACTCTGCCCTGGGCTTTATCTAGCTACAAGATACTGTAGAAAAAATTAATTGTGCAAAGAATATAGGCTGTTTCAGAATGTATTTCATTTTCTATTTTGGTTCATTGAATAAATAAAATAAAGCAAATGTTTCATATGCTCACCTGCAAAGAAAATCTGCAAGCTGAAGCCGCTGCTTCAGTGTTTTTTAGACATTTTTGTCAGATGTTATGTAATACTTAAGTACAAACATTTCTTAAGAGTTTTGTACCATTCTTTTTTCAAGGCTGGGTTACTAGGATGGTATCGCTCACCTTCGTACATTCTGCAAAAGGTACAGAGATAGGATTGCTGAGATAGGATTGCTGGAGTAAAGTCATTTACTCTGATGAATCCCATTTCTGATTGTTTGGGCCAACCAGAAAAAAAGCTTGTTTTGGGAAGAAAAGGTGAGCGCTACCATCAGTGCTGTGTTATGCCAACACTAAAGCATTCTGAGACCAAATGTAAGGTTGCTTCTCAGCCAAGGGAGTGAGTTCACTCACAATTTTGCCTAAGAACACAACCATGAATAAAGAATGGTACAAAAACATCCTCCAAAAACAACCATTCAAGATTAGTTTGGTGATGAACAATGCCTTTTCCAGCATGATGGAGCTCCTTGCCATAAGGCAAAAGTGATAAATAAGTGTCTCAGGGAACAAGACGTCGAAATTTGGGTTCTATGGCCAGGAAACTCCCCAGACCTTAATCCCATCGAGAACATGTGGTCAACTCTCAAGAGGCGGGTGGACAAACAAAAAACAAAAATTCTGACAAATTTCAAGCATTGATTATGCTACCATCAGTCAGGATGTGGCCCAGAATTTGATTGACAGCAAGCCAGAGCAAATTGCAAAGGTCTTGAAAAAGAAGGGTCATGGAAGGAGGAAATATTGACTCTTTGAACAAACGTATTGCAGTTGTCAATAAAAGCCTTTGAAACTTATGAAATGCTTGTAATTGTACTTCAGGATACCAAAGTAACATCTGACAAAAAGATCCAAAAACACTGAAGAAGCAAACTTTGTGAAAATTACACTTTTGTTTACAAAAAACACTTTTGGCCATGACTGTACAATACAGAGCTAATTTCTAAATTGAAATAATGTCCAATTGTGTAATTGTTTTTACTTACTCAGCTTATTTTCTAATTGAGAGACTGTGATAGAAATTATAAGTGTATACATTTTCAGTATTTAATATGAATATTTTTTTTACTGAAACTGTAAGTTGATACATTTTCAATATTAAATATGAACAAATTTCTAAGCAGTACTTTAGGCATCATCATAAAAAGCAGTTTTTTTTTCCTTACATAAAATGCAAATGGGACTGTAATCTAATTAGCAGAGTCCACAAGTGTACAATCTTTAGCAGTAAACATCGTGGCCAGGGCTATAAGAGTAAGGTAAAAGATACAAAAGAAAGGTATTTTAATTAACCCGTGACTGGTGGCATTAATATGACAGTTAATTCGCCAGGAACTGATGGCATTTGTATGACAATAGGTGGCTAAATGCAAAGAAAATGTTTAAATCATATTTCCCCTACTGTATCCACATTGCATTGCCTCTTAGGAAATTTCTGTGTTGAAAATAAAATACTACTGATGATCTGTGAATGATCTTTTAAACTCCACAGTACCTGAGCAAACATTTGTTCCATTACAGTGAAACCTCGGATTGCGAGTAACGCGGTTTACGAGTGTTCCGCATGACGAGCAAAGATTTTTAATATATTTTGTCTTGGAAAACGAACAAGTCTTGGTTTACGAGTACCAAGTATCATGTATCACTCATGTGCTTCTTGTTTTGACACCAAGCGTCACGTGATCACAACTGAGCCAACGTTTTTTCTCTCTTTTGCGCTGCGGAATTGTGGGTAATCGTCTCCCCTGCTGGTTCTTAGTGCTCGTCTCTTACTGGTATAATCAACATCCGTTCACGCGTGTACTATTTACTATAACACTGTGACTACGTGTGTGTGTGTAAAACATATTTTATTTTGTGTCTGTATGCGTGTGTGTACAGCGCGCGTGTAAAGCAAAAGCACGTCTCATTAGAGACGTTAAAAAAATCCATTTTCTCTCTCAGCATCAGCTGCTCTGTGTGTCTGTGTGCGCGCGCATCATTGGACACCATGCCACACACACACACACACACACACACACACACACAGACCTCTCCTACTTTCGCCTTCTTAGACACACACACACACTTCTTCTCTCTCTCTCTAACTGCTCTGTCGCGATTCTTTTCAAAGGTAAAGTGCAGGTTAATTTGTTTTATTTTTACTTTACAGCAGTGATTCC
>JAQMYJ010000003.1:23506590-23520105 GCA_030014305.1 Clarias laeviceps | reverse complement strand
GCACAGGGAGAACATGCAAACTCCATGCACACAGAGACGGGAATCGAGCCTGGCCGGGAATCGAACCCGGACTCTGGTGGTGCAAGGCGACAGTGCTATCCACTACACCACTGTGTCGCCTACTTTATTTATTACAATTTTATTTATTTTTTTATTGGTTGATTAAACATCTAGACAAAAAATCCACATCAGTTTTGAATTATAGACATTATCGATTTTTCAGCCTAACCTTTGTGGTCCTGGTGTTAATTATACAGTATGTAAGGAATAACACAACCTGTAATGTATGAAATATAATTCACTCCATGGTGATTAGGACATTTAATGTGATTTAAATAATAATTATGAAATTAAAAAGTATAATACTGTTAAACTGTTGTTGAACGTCCAAAAGACAAGTTACTTCCTGCTATCACTTTCATTATAGTATTTATAAATAAACAATATCAAACAAGAGGGAGTGCTGTTGTGATGAATATCAGCACGGCTGTGATGTGAACGTGAGCAGAGGGGTGCAGCCCGAGCGCTGAAGGCATCACAACCGTGCTGATATTCAGCACAACAGCATGACCTTGAATGTGATACAAGTACCTTGAATTCCACAAGTACCATATATACGTATATTACCAGCAGATTATGATTTATTATTTCGCTCCGCCACGTCAACACTTCCTTCTGTGACTGGCAGAACTAACTAACAGTTATTTAACTGACAATTGTTCTTGCCAGTTTTGTGCAGCCAAAAGATGAGGAGGATAAACCATGGAGGGGGCGAACAGTCCTGTAAATCTCACAAGTTTTTCTTTATATTTCCACTTATTGCACTGTAAGAATATTATTACCCATTAACTTTCAGGTTCCAGGGGTTGAATCTCAAATCAAAGAAAAGAACACAAATGTTTCAGATGCGATTCTGAGCCATTTAAAAAGGAGACATAAAGCTATGAGATGTTTTTTCTTGCTAAAAGTGCTTCTGTGGCTGTACAGTATGTGGTTTTAGCCCCGCAGTTGCTCACTTCTCAGTATGGCGGACCGTACTAAATTACTTTCACCCATTTTTCAACCGACAGTCAGTGTAACGAAAAGCGATACATACTGTATAGTTAAACGTCCCAGTGCTGTTATCACCACTCATGGAATGCTTCTTGTCCAATCAGATTGCTCGGTCAGAACTAAACTGCAATTTTTCTCCCAAAATAAACAAGGCAAAAGAAAAGAAAAATTAATTAATAATAATAATAATAATGATAATAGTAATAATCAATGCAGCGTGCCATGTGGCTGAGTCTGAAAAGTGCAGACTCCAATCTCCTGTTTCAGGAAACTTACTGGCAGTTACAGAAATTGCTGACATCTGAGACTCCTTTGAGGAATGCTGCATAAATGTCTCAGAAAGCTTCACCACATCAACAATTATCACACCACCTCGCAGTATCACACCATCAAAGTGTGTATTATTTTTGTAAAAGCAGATGGTTCAGCATGTGTTTTTCCTTACAGAACACATGCCCCTTATTTATCAAACTCAACACAACTTATTTTTTTTTCCCCCCCTTACACAGTACATGGCCATTAAAGACTTCAGGTAAAGTGGATTTTAGACATATTTTACATGACAAGTAATATTGCAATAAATAATATCTTACTAGCACTGGAAGTGTCCCATACAGGCTGAGGTGCAGTGAAGTGAGAAAGTTATCTCATAGTATATTATGGTGATTTATGAACCTGCATACAGTTCGGAATGAAGACACGGCACTATTTTGAATGCGTCCACTTAAAAAACAACATCGGCACGGTGGCGTAGTGGGTAGCACTGTCGCCTTGCATCTTCATGGTCCGGGTTCGAATCCCGCCTCTGGGTCTGTTTGCATGTTCTCCCAGTGCTTGGTGGGTTTCCTCCAACAGTTCAAAGACATGCAGATTAAGCTAAGTGGTGTTCACATTAGGATTGTGTTAATGTGTGTATGCCCTGTGATGCATTGTACCCCGCCTTAGGCTCCAGGCCCCCCCTGCAACCCTGTATACAGGACAAAGCTGTATAGATGATGTGAGAGTGAGTCTATCCTATCCTATTTATATATATTTAAAAAAAAAACTTTGGATATATTAAAAACAAGTTCAGCATCATGGCCTACATTATTTCTCCTGAAATGGTGGATTTGTTCTCTGCTTCCTGTTTTGCTCTCTAGTAATTAAGTTTGGCTTTTATGGATTCATTCTCCTTGAACAGATTATGGCTGAAAAATCTAATTACAAAGTTCTTCCTCAGATGCATGCCTTGCACTACACAGATGTTTTATACTATTCTAAAAAAATCAACTGCTTGAGCGTATATATGTACAGTAGTCATAAAAATTGCATTTCCCCCCTCCCCCTCCCCCCCTTTTTATTTTTTATTTCTTCCTTTTCTCATACTGCATACCTTTTGCCTTCCCTTTGCAGACACAGCAGGCCAGCAGGTCAGTGATGAGAAGAAGGTTTTGCCAGACTGGAGCAATTTAAAAATTTGATGACCTCTTCTGCTGTCCAGCAAAGAGGCAGCCACCAACCCTGAAAAGTAATAGGTTCTTCCTTTCTGCCTGGTTCTCTTCAGTTATTGTGAGGAGTGTTATAAAGTGCAGACTAATGATTGTTTCCTAAACTGCATTTGATATGTCTCTAGTCTTCGCAAATATAGAAGCAGCATTTAAAAAAAAAAAAAAAATGATTATGATGATGATGATGGTGATGATTATTATTATTGTTATTATTATGTGTTATTTACATTTAGTCCATTCTCATGTTTCCCTCCCTTCTTCAAGAACTCTTTAGGTGACCTGAAATCAGGGAAAACTTCATGACTTAATAAGGAAATTACCAAAAAAAAAAAAAAAAAAAACTACAAAAACAAACAAACAAACAAACAAAAAATGCCACTTCTCCATCTCCAGGACTGGCCAAGAATATACACCATGGTATATATACCAATTTTAAGGATTTGCTTTTTCAAGAACAAAGAAAACTTAAGTTCATGGTTGTTGTCCATCTTTGGCTTACGGAATCTTCTGCCTTATAACCTCACTGTGGC
This sequence comes from Clarias laeviceps, assembly GCA_030014305.1. Taxonomy (NCBI): domain Eukaryota; kingdom Metazoa; phylum Chordata; class Actinopteri; order Siluriformes; family Clariidae; genus Clarias; species Clarias laeviceps. The sequence goes on along the minus strand of JAQMYJ010000003.1, from coordinate 23,517,035 downwards.
CAGGCTACCAGTTACAGTCTTCATCACTCCCCGAATGGGCCGTTTAACAGAAGGTGAGTAACAGTTTTGCCTGTTTCATTAATATCTCCTTAAGGCCCTGTCCATGAATATACAATGGATGTAGATAAAAATCAGCTCTCTTTGAAACAAATCACATTTTGTTGTTTTGCAGTCTGAAATGAAGACACCGTTTTTGTTTTATCCAGCTGTATTTACTCAGTGCAACTTTTAAAATCCAAGTGAAAGATATTACACACATGTCAGAAAGAAATCGAAAAACAGAATCACTGAGTTGGAAAAGGATCACCCCACACCTACTGTAAATATGACTTGTAAACTCAATCAAGTGAAGCGAATCACCTTCTCAATGGCACACAAAGCCATTTGACTTTCAACTGTGGTCATTTTGATTAGCTCAGCATGAAAAAACTGGAGCATTTCAGTCACTGGTACTGCAACTGAAGCAAATCAGCTTGGGTCATATGGGTGGCACGGCGCGGTCAGAAGGTCTTCGGGATAAAGTTGTGCACATGCACAGGTCAGGAGATGGAAACTAAATAAATTCAAAGGCTTTATGACTGCAGAGAAGCAGAGTCTAGACTATTATGAAGAGGCGGAAGCTACAGTACAGTACCCTGCAAAATTAGTTATACCCCACTCCACATTGTGTCACGTTACAACCACAAAACATAAATGTATTTTTCTGGGATTTTATGTGATACACCAACACAAAGTGGCAATTGATTGTGAAGTGGAAGGAAAAGGAGACCAGAAACGGTCACCATCAGATTTAACTCAACTTGAGCAGTTCTGCAAAGAACTAGAGATACAGTATACTCCCACCATACTAAAGGCTGTAATTAAAGCAAAAGGTGGTTCAACAAAATACTGACATATGGGTGATCCATTTCCATCTCAGTGATTCTTTTTTTTTTTTTCCTGACATGTTGGTGTTATCTTTGGCATATCTGTCACTTGGATGTTGCAATGAGTGAATACAGCTGGATTTTACTCATTTTGGGCAAATTATTATTTTCCTGCCACACAAGGTTGTGTATAATTAAAATAAAAAGAAAAATCATTTGAAAACTAGGCTATTTTATTGCAAAATTCCACAAAATTCACAATTTCTTTTGCCATTTGTTCATTTTAACACCCTTAAATTAAAAATGTGCACTATATTCTCCTAGTCTCATTCTCATGCTCCCTAAACCACTCTTTCACAATTTGAACCTGATAAATCATGGCATTGTCATTTTGGAAAATGCCTCCTGCTATCAAGGAAGAAAAAAAAATCCATTGATAGAAAAATCTGGTCATTGAATATGTTAGAATACTATGAATAGTATTATAGACTGACATTATTTTTTTAGCCACTTAACATGAGCTGAAATTAAAACCTGGCCAACTAAAGCAACCCCAGATCATAACACTGGCCAGGGTAAGCACCGGGGTAAGAAGAGAGGTGGATGAAGTGATCATCATTCCCCCACAGGCTTATACAGGAGGCCCTAGGCATGATGGGTACATCACTTTATCCACCTCTTTTCTTACTTTGATGCACCCGTTACTCTGGTACAGGATAAAGCTTGACCACATGGCCTTTTTCGAGTGTTCCGCAGTCCATTCACCAAACATTTAAGTGATCTCCGACTATATTTCTTCTATGAAAATAATGGTTTCCCACTGTCCTTCCAGCCTTTTTTGGTTCTTACGTCAGTTTCAGCGGTTTGAGCAGTGAAAACTTAGGTGTTTTCTTTGCTTGATGCAGGGCGATAATTGGACCCTTCTGAAACAGAGTAACATCTTTGACACAAGATGTCCTCTGAGATTGTTGTTTAAGAAATGAGAAGCTACACACTGAATCAGTTAGGGTTAAAGAACTTGCTGCCAGTAGAACCATATTAATCAATGATGTAATTATCCAGGTGGTGGTTCATTTCTTCATTCATTCACTTATTTATTTATTTAGACCACAGTGTGTATATTCACTTTCTATAGGTGTTTGTTTTGGTAAAAATTATTTATTTTATTTTATTCTATAAACGTACAACATTTCACCAAATTCCAAATAAAATATTGTCGTTATATGTAATATTGTTAGAATATTTATTTAAAGAAAAAATAAAGGGCAAAAAGGACAAAAAGCCAGTGCTTACAGTCATCCTCTCCTGAATAATGCGGAGACAACACGGTTCATAAGCAACGTGGTACTGATGTTTTAAATAAGTAATGTTCATAAATCAGTATTTTGTGGAATAATCCTGATCTGCAATCACAGCTTTTATGTATCTTGGCATGCTCTTGTGTCTTATATATTGCTGTTGGTTAACTTTCTGGTTCTGGCACTCTTGGCAGAAAAAAAATTCAAGCAGCTCAGCTTTGTTTCATGATTTGTGACCACCCATCTACCTCTTGAACACATTCCAGAGGTTTTCAATAGAATTCCGCTCAAGGGTCCTGATCTGGTGGTCCTTCATCCACAATGTAATTGACCTGGCGGTGTGCCATAGAGCATTGTCCTGTTGGAAAAACCAATACTCAAGATTGGGGAACATAGTCTTTTGCAAACCTCAGCCTGGCTCTCCTTTGCTCCACATTGATAAAGCGCTTTTTTCTGGCATTGCATGACTTCAGCCTTGCCTCTAGGAGTTTTCAGTTTGCCATTGTGTTTGAAGGTCACTTGATGCCATCCTCCAGTTGTTGAGAGACATTCGAAAAAAAGTTCCCTGTTGGTAGAATTTCGTTTTCACCCTCTGCTAGGCTTAGCTTTGATGTCCCCAGTGTCTGCTGCTTGACCTTGTTCTTGTGTATTACCTTCTTTGAAATTTTAAGGATGGCACTAAAGACCAGTATTGGACCCTTATATCCCACACACAAAACTCTTCTTTTCAACTCTTTTGGCATGGTCAATGTTTATTTTTTAAAATTGAAGATATTATTAGGACTGTTTTTGTAAATGTAAGGATATACAGTATTTAATGAATGAAACTTTTGAAGCACTTTTGCAATTCGCTCTGGATAAGAGGATCTGCCAGATGCCTAAATTTAAATGTGAATATTAATGTTTTGCCATTCAGCTTGTCACATTGCAAGAGGAGAGTGATGATCACAACAGTGGTTTTTATACTTTTCCTCAGAAAATAAGATTTGATTGAGGCAATCGCTCAAAACTCATAAAGCAGAATTCAACATTAACAAATACTTTCAATTTAACGTCACTCTTGGTTAAGGTTTAGTGTTTTCAGGCCAAAGATAGAGCATGTCTGCTCAGCTATTCAGCACCTTGGACAGCACCTTGTCTGTCATTATGTAATGACGTTAGCTTCAAGGTGGGTAAACTCAAGTAGTTTTCACATTTTTATCTTATATTTATTATTTTTAGCGATTCTGTTAAAATCAGTTTAAACTTCTCAAAAAATGTGCTCTGATAAAGTTATAAAAGTTATAAAAGTTCTGCTAAGCATGGCACAACATCACTTCAGAACTGCAGATGGATTTTGCTTATATAAGCTGTCATTATAATGTGTCATGTGCTGATGGCTTTTTTTGGCGGAGGTGTTACATCTCTGGTAGTTACTGTATGTTTGTGCTAACTGCCTAGAATAACGTTAATTAAAGTATTTGCTCTCTTACTTACCACAAGTGTTGTCTCTTGCATGTATATGAGGTTTTTTTCCTGTGTATGTATGTGTGTCAAATGCTTTCTTTCTGGGATAGGTTGCAAGCTAAATGTTAAAACTAACTTGGATTTTATTTGTAACTAATTTTTATTATATATATTGCATTATAATGTCAATGTACAGTGCCTTGCAAAAGTATTCATACCCCTTGAACTTTTCCACATTTTGTAACATTACAATAAGTAGGACATAATTGTGAAGTGGAAGGAAAATGATAAACGGACTTCCAATTTCTTTTACAAATAAAAATCTGAAAAGTGTGGCGTGCATTTGTATTCAGCCCCTTCTTTTTTCAAAGAAAGTCATAAGAAGTCCTGTGGAGTTGCATGTGGAATTGCAAACAGGACTTCTTGTGTTTTTTTATTTTTCAACAAAAACCAGAATTACCATGGGCCTCATGGATCATTTTCTGATTAATGCTCTCCTTTCCCATCAATTTAGGTGGAGCGCCATGTCTTGGTACTTAGGATTGCAGTTGTGCCGTACTCTTTCCATTTTCGGATGATGGAATGAACAGTGCTCTGTGAGACGTTTAATATATAATAATATAATATATTTAATAATGTTGGCATTAGTGGTTAGCACTGTTGCCTTGCACCTCCAAGGCCTGGGTTTGATTTCCGAAAGTTTGCATGTTCTCCCTGTGCTTGATGGATTTTTCCCCAGGTAATCCAGTGGAATTATAGATTAGGCTAATTGGCGTTTGCCCGTCGTATGTGAATGCGCATGTGAATATTGACTGGTGGTCCTACAGTAACACTTTGTAAAAATGGTAATAAATGCAATGGTCATTTGGTTCCCATGGTTCCTAGTTGGACTACAGAGGTTCCTAGATGGTTGGATGGATTCTATTTACTAATTAGGTGACTTTTAAAGGCAATTGGTTCCACTGGATTTTAGTTAGAGGTATTAGAGTAAAGGGAGCTGAATACAAATCCACACTATTTAGAATTTTGTTTGTAAAAAATAATTTAAACCCATTTATCATTTTCCTTCCACTTCACAATTATGTGCCAGTTTGTATAGGTCTATCACATAAAATCCTAATAAAATACGTTTACCTATGTAATTGTAACGTGACAAAATGTTCATGAATCCTTTTGCAGGGCACTGTAAATGTGCTCATAGTGCTTATATAACATGCGTTTGAGTGTTTTTCTCGTCACAGTGGGTTGTACATCAGTAATCATAACATGATCGACTCAGTGTGAATCACCTCATGTCTATGTGTTGCACCCAGTTTAGAATGGAAGGAGTAGAAGGGGGCAGAGATACAAACTGTATTATTAGCAGCCAGTAAATGTTGACCACATTACTCACATCTTAAGGAACTGCAGTATTTTTTAGAAAACGTTTGTATTTGTATATGTTTAACTGCATACAGTAGTAACATGTCTGTATGTCTGTATGAAACTATTTGCGACTCATACTGTGTATTTATAAAAGAAATCTCAAACACTTAAAGTAACAGAATATATCTTTTTTTGTTCTCTATTGTAGACTGTCGTGGAGAGGAAGGACCCATGACCATTTACTTTCCTAAAAATACTAATAAACTACACATTTTATTCCTCAGTAGATAAATTGTTTAATGCAGTATACAGTGCAATTATCTATGTACTGTATTTATTTATGCTTAATTTATACTTACATTAAACAATAACAAAGTGTGTAAAATAGTAGAAAACTATTGCACATTATATTAATGTGTAGGTTTATACAGTAAATGATTATATATTATTGCATGCTGTAGGATGCTATTCGCATTTACAGTCTAGGATTACAAGATCATTGCTGTTTTTTGTTCCTCATACTGAAGCTTGCTGTCTTGGTGATATTTGAGACAACACTTTGTTAATCTGTGTAACATATTGCATGTCATCACATCCAATTAAAAAAGTGAAATCAGTGGTTCTAAAATGTTTTGCACGAATAGAGCCCTTTAGCTGTAAAATAAGCTAAACCACAAACCTTCTCAGCATACATTTATGATTTATTTTATTTATTATTTTTTTTACTCTTTATTCATAGGCGTACAGCGATTCTCATTCTCAAATTTCAGCATTTGGTAGACACCCTTATCCAGAGCAACTTCCATTTTTATGTCATTATACATCTCAGCAGTTGAGGGCTAAGAGTTTGAACCTGGGATCTTCCAGACCATGGTCCAATGCCTTAACCACTGAGCTACCCCTGACCCGATTCTTTAACTTTCCATTCATAATACACTTTAAGTGTACAGTACATCCGCATTATTTGGTTGGCTTTCAATTAAATCTATTCAAGTGATCTGTTGAACAGGGGGCTTTGGTTATGGTTTGCCATCTGGAGAATCACTGGAGTAACATTTTCAAGCAGTTATGGCCTTGAACCTAATATATAGAGTCGGGTCCATAAATATTGGAACAAACGGACATTTTTGCCGTTTGACCTCTGTACAGCACCGCATTTTGGTATGAATTTAAAATTAAACACCCCAAATTTAATTTTGGGGTTTGACAAAAGTGTGGATTTAGGAATTAAATACTTTTCATAGGAATTTTCATACACTCATTCCCATTTTTTGGGAGGGTTCATAAATAATGGAACAAACTAACCTAATTACAAACATAAGCATTGCCTTTAATATTTGAATAAAAATCCTTTGTAGTCAATAGCTGCCTAAAGTCTAGAACCAATGGATGAGGCCCAATGCTGACTTGAGTTACTTTGCCAGGCCTTTACTGCAGCTACCTTTAACTGTCTGTGTTTTTTTTCTGCCTTCAGTCTTGTCTCCACTAATTGAAAATCCTGCTATATTGGGTTGAGAGCAGGTGACTGACTGGGCCAGTAACAAATATCCTATTTTGCTGCTCATCAGTACAAAGTACCTGGCAAAGTTTTCTGGCACTTTGTTGTAAAGCATCTGTATTTACTTGCTAAAGCCGTCTCAAGATAGTAGACTTGGACAAACACAAACCTACCTCCCTAAGAGTGTTCTTGACTTGTCTAGATGTTGTGAAAGGGTTCAGAAATAGTCCTGGAGACTTTAGTTGTCTTCCAGGCGTTTTGCTGTTACTCAGCTTCATCGTTTATTCCTTCATTTTATTAATGTTCCAAACTATTGAATTGGCCACAGACAGTCTTTTTGCTATCTCTTTGATGGGGTTATTTAGTTGTTGTTTTTTTCCAGCCTAATGTTGTCCACCTTCACTTGCACAGACACCATTTTGGACCTCATGTTGAGAGTTTAAGTTAACAGCAAAGAAATGAAAGTGTAACACTCAGAGCCGCCTCCAGGCCTTTTCCTGTATCTGCTTGAATAGTCCTGGAGAAAGCTGAAAGTCTCGACTTCTCTCACATCCAGAGTGTTTTATTTCAGATTCAATGTGGTGGTGTACAGAGGCCAAATTCCATTGAATTGTCTTTGTTTCAAAATTGATGGACCTGACTGCAAAACATGAAATTAATGGACGTTGCTGGCTCATTGGTAGTCTTCTTAACTGCCATGTACCTGTATAAGGCCCAGTTTCCCAGCACATCTTTAGTTCCGGTCCCAAGCCCGAACAGAACGGGAGGTTTGCATGAGGCATAAAACCTGCCCCAAGTTTATGTGAAGATTGGATTGTCCACTGTGACGAACCTTTTATGGGAGCAGCTAAGGTAAAGCAAGTGCACCATAAAAATTATATTAATAATTCAGTTTAATAAACATTATTTTAAAATGGTTGGATCAGAGAGAGGCAGTATAAGAATCAGATCACTCCCTATACAATAGCAGTTATCCTTTTGGAAAAAAATAATCAGTCGATCATATTCTAATTTCAACACTTTAAAAAATTTAGTTTGGTTCACTATCTATTAAAACCCTATTAAAATGTTTATTCTGAATTTAATAAACCTGAATTGGTTAGTCTATTGAAATTGCCTATCATAAAGTGTTTCCAATTGCTTTTTTCAGTTACATTCTTAAATAGAACATATTATTTCTTATAACTTATTATTCCTACTGTTGGGGCTTAAAACCAACACTTAAAAACACTTAAATTTACAAAGAAAAATGTTACATTTATTGAGGAAGTCATTAGCTAAAAGAGTGTAAAGGGATGGGTTGACTCCATGGGTACAGAGGTGGCATATTTCTTGAATGACTAATGACAGTAATTGGCTAAAGAGGTAGTGAGGGGACAATAAACTCACAAAATTCCAATGTAAAGTCACAGCCACAAATGCTTGTTAACCATGCAATTCCATTTTCAGTCCCCCTTTTGCTATTATAATAACATCCACTCTTCTGAGAAGCTCTGCACTGGATTTTTGGAGAACGGCTGTGCAAATTTGCGTTCATTTAACCACAAGAGTGTTAGTGACAAGTATTAATGCTGGACAAGAGGGTATTTGGTGCAGTCCCCATTTTATTTAATTCTAAAAGTGTTCGGTGGATTGTGGTCAGGGCTCTGTGCAGGCCACTTGAGTTTTTCCAAGCCAACCTTGTCTTTAAATGGGACCTATTATGGAAAACTCACTTTTTTTTTTTTCAATGCTTCAGTATGTACAGTATATTTGGGTATCTGGAACACTCAACAGCCCACAAACTGTGAAATTAAACTACTTAGTAAATAGGCGGCATCAGTCAGAATTCATGTGAAAAAACAAGCAGTTCATATTTTAAGCTGGTTTCTATGTAAGACCCGGCTCTCATTTGAATAACCCGTCTTCTACCTGACTTGTTCCCTACCTACTGTATGGCCTGGCTGAACATTTCCGAACACCTGCCGTTTAGTTTTTACTTGCTAACGGTACAGCTGAAGCACCACAGTCACGTGGAAGGCTAGAGATAGGCATGGGAGAGCTGCTCTGTTGTGGACCGAACACATCCCAGTTCAAAACATTACATCATCTATGTGGCACAGAGGACTTAACGACTGCATGGATTAACTTTAGCAAAAACTACTTACTGCTGCACCAACCTGGGGCAGTACAACGCAAGCATGGATCAGCTAAATATGGATCAGCTCCAAGTGTCAGTGGTTAAGCTGAAGACAAGGATAGTGTAAGCATTTTAAAATAATTAACTTTATACTGTGTCGATCTTTCGCCGCATATCGTAAGATAAATAATAATAGTGCTTGTAAGTTATAAGTCATCGGTGTCATTTGCTACAATGTCCATCAGAACGATTAGTACTGTAAGTAGCACCTTACAGTGGTGCTGCTTTGTTGCTAGGGTTAACAAAGCTGGTTCTGTTGCTTTGCCAAAGTTTATTCATCACTTGTAAGGATCTACTGTAGGTCATGATTTGGGATGCTGTTGTTTATAAATTTTATGGAGTATCTTGTAGAGACGGACAAAGAGTTGTAACTAATGTCACCAAGGCAGCCAAGATTCAGGAAGAAGTAATGATGTTGTAATCCTATACTGTGTACTTTACCCTCATACTGTACAGCAAGCAATAGTGTATAGTCGTAGCATTACTGTATAAACGTATACACTGATACAGCTTTCAGATATTCATACACACTTTGTGAATGTTTGAAACTATTTATTTATATTAGTATTATTAATATATATTATTATAATAATTTATTTATCCTTAAATAGGCAATTGCATATTGCATTAACCAATTCATTTACTACTTAATAAAACACATACTGTATGTATTATGGCCGTGTGATGGATTGGCACCCCATTCTGCAGTGTGTCTCCTGGGATAGGCTCCATGCCCCCTGCAACGCAGTACTGTATAAGTGGTATAGAGAATGAATGAATGTGTAGTTTATTTGTGGTTATACGGAATGTGAAGAGTCAAGGGTCGGTCCTCTCCATGACATCTATAACAGGGTACTGTGTGAAGGACAGGAACGAGTGGACTTGAGTGAACTTTTTTTTTTTGCTTTAAATGACACTTTTTGAAGGGCTCTTTGACACACAATGCAGTCATACACAGAGGCACAGACAGACTCTCAGCTCCTCCTGAACCTCTCATCTCTCCCCTCTTAAAGGGATAGTTTTGTTTTTTTCAACCCTGTCTTCAATTAAAATTAACATGAATATAAGTAAAAACTATAACCGGGAGTGACTTCAGATGTCAATCCGAATTCGCTTACAGACCAGACCAGTGTCTGTCCATGTCCACCCTACCACAGGGACATACTGAATGAATGTAAAGTAGGAAGCAAATCATGAGAGTTTTATAAACACTCCTTTTCATGTATCATTATTATCGTGTCCACTATGTAGTTCGAAGCTTGCATACACACAATTGCGGACGCTTTCTGAAATGTCAAGATCGGAAACACATCATACACATACAGTACTGTAATAGACTAGAGAAATGAGACGAAATACGAGCCAGAGACAAATGAGAGAAAAGACACAGGTAAAAGAGGAGACACACACACAAACAGGACAGAGAGAGAGAGGTGAGCTTTGCCCTTTTGGGCCACGGGTACTTAATAAATTAGAAAAGTCTTTTATATCGAACTTGTCATGCTTATTTCATTTGCCAATTAAAATATTTTTGCAAGCTTAATAGTGCTTCATGCTGACGTAACACACTGAAAAGCCAGTTGAATGTTTCTCCTGCAATATCTATTGCGGCTTTTATATATTTAAACAGGGAAAGGTTCAAATTCTACTTTTTGATTTTATTTTAATTAATTATGTACTTATATTTTAATCAACATTTCCCTAACATCAGTAATTAACCCCTTATTGTACTAAGGTTGCAAATTTCACAAGTTTTTTAAATACGTTAACAATCAGAAATTGATTTATAATTT
>JAQMYJ010000003.1:23450795-23484437 GCA_030014305.1 Clarias laeviceps | reverse complement strand
AAATACCAGCAACAGTGTGTGAAAACCTTGTGAAGACTTACAGAAAACGTTTGACCTCCGTCATTGTCAACAAAGGGTATATAACAAAGTACAGTATTGAGATGAAATTTTGTTATTGACCAAATACTTATTTTCCACCATAATATGCAAATAAATTCTTTAAAAATCCTACAATGTGATTTTCTGGATTTTTTTTTTCTTATTTTGTCTCTGATAGTTGAGGTAAACCTACGATGAAAATTACAGGCCTCTCTCATCTTTTTAAGTGGGAGAACTTACACAAATGGTGGCTAACTAAATACTTTTTGACCCCACTGTATAGTCAAATAAAATAAAAAGTAAATCTGGTATTATTTACAGTACTGTAAAAACCACTTCCTGATTTTTTTTTCATATTTAATATTGCACAAAGATAATCCAAGTAAATACAAAATGCAGTTTTAAATTATGATTTCATGGGAAAAAAAGCTGCATACAACCCTATGTAAAAATAAGCCCCTCCCCCACCTTTTAAAATGAACTGTGATTAATCACATTTTTTTGGAAAGGTGGGTTAAATTTAATTTACCTAAATAGCAGCTGTCTGACAAAGTGAAGCACACTAAAAGATCTCAAAAAGCAACACATCATGCTGCAATCTAAAGAAATTCAAGAACAGATGAGAAACTAACATGTATCGGTCTGAAAAGGGTTACAAAGCCATTTCTAAGGCTTTGGGACTCCAGCGAAGCATGGTGAGAGCCATTATCCACAAATGGAGAATCTTTGAACAGTGATACTCTAGGAACACAACGATGACTCATCCATGAGCTCATAAAAGAACCCAGAACAACATCTAAAGATCTGCAGGCCTCAATATCCTCAGTTAAGGTCAGTGTTTATGATTCAACAATAAGAAATAGACTGGGGGCAAAAATGGCATTGGCATCCATGTTAGAGTTCCAAGGTGAAAAGCCATGCTGACTGAAAAGAACACAAAGTCTCATCTCACATTTGCCAAAAAACGTCTTGCTTATCCCCAAGACTTTTGTGCAAATATTCCGTGAACTGAAGAGACAAAATTTTTACTTTTTGGAAGCTGTGTGTCCCGTTACATCTGGCGTAAAACTACAGTGACACAGTGTTTCATACCAACAGTGAAACATGGTGGTGGTAGTGTGATCGTCTGGTGCTGCTTTTCACCTTCAGGACCTGAACGACTGGCCATGATTGATGGAACCATGAATTCTGCTCTCTACCAGGAAATTCTGAAGGAGAATGTCCAGCCATCAGTTTGTGACCTGAAGCTCAAGCGCACTTGGGTTATGCAGAAGGACAATGATCCGAAACACACCAGCAAGTCCATCTCTGAATGGATTAGGGCTGAAACAATTCCTTGAGTAACCCGAGTAATTCGATTACAAAAATGATCGAGGCAAAATCTTCTGCCTCGAAGCTTCTTTTAATTAATTTTAAAATCTTGCGTTATGTTTTTGCGCAATTATTTGTTTGGCGTGACACAGCGCGCTTCCGGATGCAAGTCGCCAGTAAACACAGACGAAGAAGAAGCGCTTACTGTACTGTACGTCACCCACAAAGCGGAAGGAGACGCAAACAGTTAGCTGTGGATTGATTTGAGGGAGCGTTCTGTTGCGGGCTGCGAAATGGAAGGGAGCGATAAAAATATATTAAAATTTATTTTAATGTGTGCCTTACTTTTTTTGATACTCATTTGAAATACCTTTAAAAGGCTTTAAAATAAAGAATGCACTTAATTCATCTCATTCAACTTTAAGCTGTTCCTTGTATTGTGAATAATGATATGTTTATTTTGGATAAAATGCTGTATGCACTGAAAAAATAAAAGTTTATTTTTCTAAAAAGAAAAGCAATTAATCTTTGTTTCTCTTATATATTTTACATTGCTGTTTAATTAAACAAAAGTACATTTTATCCGATTAATCGATTAAATATTTTGTAGAATACTCGATTACTAAAATATTCGATAGCTACAGCCCTAGAATGGATAAAAAATAAATAAATAAATAAATAAATAAAACAAATACTGTAAAAATGTTTTGGAGTGGCCTAGTCTTTATTGGATCTAGTCTAGTCTCCTAGGCGCGGCATGATTTAAACAGGACGTTTAGGCACAAAAACCCTCCAGTGTGACTGAATTCTGCAAAAAGTGGTCCACATTTCCTCCACAGCGAGGTGAAAGACTGATTGGCAGTTATCGCAAACGCTTGCCATCATTGCCGTTGTTGTCGCCAAGCGTGGCACAAACAGTTATTAGGCTTAGGGGGCAGTTCCTTTTTTACATAGAGCCAGGCAGGTTTGAACAGCTTTTTTCCCCTTTAATCAATTAAATCATCATTTAAAAACTGCATTTTATATTTATCTTTGTGTAATATTAATATTTTTTGATGATCTCAATCATTTAAGTGTGACAAAGTGGCAAACATACACAATCCGGAAGGGGACAAATACATTTTCACAGCACTGTAGGATATTTTATTTGTGTTTATAACAAAAATAAACTGAATTACTTGTTTATAATTATATATTATTTATTTGAATTTCAAGATTAAGCCTATGCTTTTTTTTGTGTGTGTGTCTTAAACGTTAAGTGGTGTAAGGTTGCAATTTCTCTAATAACCACTAGATGGCATATGACACTTCTTTTTTTCCTGCCTAGTAGGTTAATAATGTAAATGAATATTATTTATTAGATTCTAGTAGATAATTAAATTGAAGCAGATACAGACAAATGAAACACCACAACACCAACTTGGAACATTAATTTGTCTTTTCCCAAATATGACAATATAATTGTAGTCAACTGTTTTCCATATAGTTTATATCACAGTTTACCAAGCTTTATATTCTCTAATTATTCAATGGAAAATAATACATTTAAACAAAAATTATTAGACATGTGGTTTCTCAATGTTCCTCCCCCATGTTCAGGCAATGCTTCTGTGAAACATCACATTGATTTTAATTCAGTATACTTTTAACTAAAATATCACTCAATATAAGCTTTACCTACTACATGTAATGTTTCCTTTAAAATGATTATTTTTATTAATTTAAACCTTCAACCTTTTAACTTTTTTTCTTTTACATAATATCAGAAATCAATGTGGCACAGAGTAAAGAATTTAGAGAACTTGTGCGGCCAGGTGTCAAGCAGTTTGTCACACTGATTACTCTCTGGGGGCAGCAACTTGTATTCGGCCTGTTGGAAAGGCCTGTGTAAGTGGCTGCAATGTGTACTTTTTATTCCACAGTACTGTGACTACCTACTATTATTACTGTGATGAACAATATTATCCTGTCATTATTATAATACAGTTTAAAGTTTGGTGGCGCGGTGGCTTAGTGGTTAGCACCGTCGCCTAACCATATCCAGGTTCAATTCCCGCCTTGGACTTTGCATGTTCTCCCCGTGTTTGGTGGGTTTCCTCCGGGTACTGTGGTTTCCTCCCCCAGTGCAAAGACATGCAGATTAGGCTAATTGCCATTTACAAAACGCCATAGTTGGACTACAGAGGTTCCTAGATGGATGAATGGATGGCGTTTAAAGTTTAAGTGGCTCATTATAACCCAGAGATGGTTCTAAAGGCTGAAAATTCACAAAAGAAAGTCAGCTGGTAGTACACCTCATGCCAAATGGATCCAAAAGCATCATTACCAGCATCACCATTACCATTCGAAAGAATTGTCATGGAAGTCTTTGTGGTCCATGACGTGCCTCTGTGCAGCGTCTCAGCACATAGACCTTAAACTGTGGGTTCTCCAAAATTCTACTTTTTCAATCATGCCTTTGTTGAAAATGACAAAAAAAAGATTAACTTTCTTAACCATGTGTCATGCCTTCAAAAAGCGAAGTATGAAAATATCAAATCTCATTAATATGTGGTATTATCCTTTGGAGTTTAATACCAAATATGCATTGCAAGTATTCACAAGTGCGTGTGTTTCACGCCGTATGTCACTGAAAATCTAATAGATGTTAATATATATGTTGCATAGAATTAAAAAAATTGGTGACATCAATGAATATGATCAGTAATATGGATTGAGCCACTCTGTCTAATCCTGTTTGGGCCACCAGTTTTTATGGGTGGCAGTATGGGTTCTGTCATATAGTAGGAAATATAAATGTGACATTCAAGATGCTTAGGGTGTTCTGGTATGGCGCTATCGTCGTTAGCACTCTGGCCTCACCAGAGGCTCCGGGGTAGAGGGTTTAATAACCCGCCTTGAGTCCGTACATGGAGCTTGCATGTACTCTTCATGATTGGTAGGTTTCTTCCGGTTACTCCAGTTTCCTCCCACAGTCTAAGTTTGTGAGACAGTGCATGCTTATGTGCCCCTCCAATGGATTGGCACACTGTCCAGGAATAGGCTCTTGGCATTCTGTGACCCTGTACAGGACAAGCGGTATAGAGAATGAATTTTATGAGCACATAGATGAGTCGCCTTGTGCTCCTAGAGTACCACTGTTCCAAGTTTCCCCATTTGTGGATAAAGGCTCTCACCATGCTTCACTGGAGTCCCAAATGAACGGTTGGCCACAACGTCGTATCAGCGCTTTTCGTTCAAGGCTAGTGTCTCCCCAGTAACTGCTGTACAGGTCTGAGCGAGTTATATCAGTTCACCTGTACCTTAACTGCGGTGCGGGCAAAAATGGATGCCCCATTTGTGATTTGCACAGAAGAAGATAGACGTTTGGTCTGAGGGTGTAACTGGTGCTGAAACAACTGACAGAAGAGCATAAACAGAAGCGTTTTAGTATATCTGCAAACAAACTTTAGACCGAGAAGGTGAACGTTTCTTAAAGAGAATTGTTACTGGTGACGAGACACGGATTCATCACTACGAGTCTGAGAGTAAACATACGAGAGTATGGAATGGAAACATCCTTACTCGCTGACCAAGAAAAACTTCAGCTGGAAAATTTATGTTTTCAGTTTTCTCAGATTTTCAAGGGTCAGTTTTGGAACATTATCAGGAAAAAAGGTTCAGGAGTCAACAGTGCTTGTTACAGTGAGATCGTTATTGAAGAGCTGAAGCCTAAACCTCTAATTAATTCTTCTGATGAAGAAATGAAGACACCGGTGCATTGGACCCGACTTAGTGGTTAGCACTGTCGCGTTTTGATTCCTACCTCGGTGTCTGAGTGCATGGGGTTTGCACGTGCTTGGTTTCCTCCAAGTATTCCAGTTTCCTCCCACAGTCCAAAGACATGCAGATTAGGCTAATTGGCTGTTGTTGGTCTTTCGGCTGCTCCCGGCAAGGGGTCGCCACAGCGGAATATCCATCCCGCACAACAACTTGGCACAGGTTTTACGCCGGATGGCCTTCCTGATGCAACCCTCCCATTTTTATCCGGGCTTGGGACCGGCACTGCATCCAGTGGCTGGGAGGTTTGGGCACTGGCTGTGATTCGAACTGGCTGGGCCTTCCTCATGGCAGGCGAAACACCTACCACTGAGCCAACAGTGCCCCCAGATTAGGCTAATTAGGGTAAACGCCAGATACGTAATAGGGTAAACATCAAGACTAGTGGGCAACATTAGGGCACGTTAAAATAATGTGTGAAAGAGTGAGACATCCATCCATCCATCCATCCATTGATTTACACCATTTTTACTCTAAAGGTCGTGCGAGGAAAGGAGCCAATCCTAGGGAAATCAGACCACAAGGTGGGGTACACCCTGGATGGGGTGCTAACCTCATCTCACACACAATCACACACCTAATAATACACTATGTACACAATTTAGAAATGCCTTTCTGACTACACCGCATGTATTTGGGCTGCGCCACTCTGGTGCAGAGAAAAACATACAATACAGTCCTAAATATTCACAAAAATCTTTTCCAAGTTTCAGGTTGTTGGTGGAGTTTTGCATATATTTCTTTTGCACGTACAGCGTAAAAAGACGGAGTGTATAGATGTGTTTCGAAAGTGGAAATTGTGGGCGGGCAAACTTATTGCTGATATTGTGTAACACACTCACTGGAACATTGATCCTGCATTTCCGCCTATATGTTATGTCAGTAATGTATATGCAAGCACTTTCATTAATACGACAAAGAATGCGGCAACTGTGTGTGTGTGTGTGTCTGGGGGAGTGCTTGGGTTTTTGTACATGCGTCTGTTGTGTGTTGACAGGTGCACACTCCTTAAAGGAAAGGTCACTTTTAAGGGGGAGGGAATTAGCTGTTCTGCAGAGAGAGAGAGAGAGATGAAAAGGGAGGGGCAAGATTAAGGTTCTGCTGCAGAGAAAGCTTGACCAGTAAAAAAAACCTGCAACACAGCAGGGTGGAGGGTGTGGGGGGTGTAACCATAAAAACACAAAACTCCTTACTGCAAAGTGACAATAACAACTTAAAGTGATGGTATTACGCGCACACACACACACACATTACAAATGTCTCAGACTGGGTGTCTATCTGTCTCTGTGTATTTATATGTATGTCTATATTTGCTCCAAATGGCTTATACCTCATATGAATAATAAAAACTGAAAGAAAACTGTAATATAATTAATGTCACACTAATAAATGCAGCCCAGAAACAAACTGTTCACACAAAGAAAACTATATGTGCTGTGTAAGAGGGTGTGTGTGTGTGTGCGTCTGGGTCTGCTGCAGCAATGCAGTCATCTGTCTGAACTGTAAAAAAGTGCTGCATAAGCTCTAGCGGTATACAAGAGGCCGCTCCTGCTCTGGTGCAGTTATATTGCAGGACTGGCCGCTTACTCATCAAATATCCAAATAAATAAATTAACCATACCTCCTGTAAAGATTATTAAAAATGCATTACGAAAAATCCAGCTTTATCTCACAGAAAAAAAAAATCTGAATAAAAATCTTGCCTTTAATTGTAATTTATTTTTTATTCAGGCAAAAACAAATACCTTCTTGAGTTGACCCATGTTTGTAGGAACCGTCCATCTGTTATCCGTGACTTCCTTATTAACTAGGGGACAAACACACACAGGTTAAATTCCATTACTCATCCATCACCATATGAAAGAAAAGAAACCACACAAACTAAAAAAGAGAGGTGTGTCAACATTCAAAAGTAAGGAAATGGTTATAAAATCTAGCTACTTGCCTGAACAGGCCCATTTCTATTGTTGGAGCGATAATAATCAACTGGAAATTTTACAATCCTACCCGGATTCAAAAGGACTTAATTTTATTTGTCCCACGTTTTGCAAGGAGCATGGTAGGAGTGCAAACACTACCAAAGAATCGCTATTGGTGAATTGGAGAAGAACAAGTAAAAGTAGTCTCCAAAACCACATAAGACACCACCTCAGGCATTCCAGAGAAAAGGTTGTCATTAGATCTTCAAGCAGTACAGTAATCCAAAGCACATGTTGAAATCAATATACATACCCATATTTTTATTTCTTTATGGACACTGAAATCTACCAACAAAGAATAAACTCATCTGTCCTCATCCTCCTGGACCTGTCAGCTGCATTTGACACGGTGAACCACAAGATTCTATTATCTATTCTTACAAGCCTTGGAATTTGTGGAAAGCCGTGGCAATGGTTTGCTTCTTACCTAGAAGATAGGTCATACTGTATGAGGTAACATGGAGGGGATCTACATCTGCCCCATGTAGACTCTCTACTGGTGTCCCGCAGTGCTCAGTACTTGGTCCTCTTCTGTTCTCCTTCTATACCCGGTCTCTTGGTAACGTCATATCATCGCATGGATTTTCATACCATTGTTATGCAGATGACACTCAACTTGTCCTCTCCCCTATTTCCTTTTGCTTGATTCCTGATTGCTTGATGTCTCCGTCTTGCACAGTTTACTGTATGTCTGTTTGCTCATTGCAGACTAACTATAACCTGTTTATTATTTTTAGTTTTGCTACAATGGCAGGACACTGTGGCTGCGCAGCCCCAGGGTCAAGGGTGTGATTCATGTCTTGTCCAGGATAAGATAGAATAAGCTAGATAGAAGATGAATGAATTATTGTTTTGCTACAAGTTTTCAGTTTTGACTCTATATCAGTTGTTGCCCACCCTGGACGTACGCTTAGGAGCCCATAGAGTGCAGAATTTTCATGCTCCAGTACTTAGCCGGTCAGGGCAGGGGGTGAGGTACTAAACAACTTAAGATTAATTAACAACCTCTCACATGGGCTACCGGAGGTTGGAACCAGGGAGATGAGAGCATCCTTCTTACATTTACACTTCTTATGCTTCTTGGAGTTGTTCAACAACCCTGCAAGGACAAGGAGAAGGCCTAGAACACAGCAGGGTGTGTGTGGATGGAATGAGCTGGCACTCCTTGCCTGTGTTTGCTTAAGGCAAGGATCTTCAACTCAAGTCCTGGATGGTCCAACACAGTTTGGTGATTTTTTTGCTCAAACACAGCAGATTCAACCAATCTGTTAATTATTAGCTTCAGTGGGTGTGTTTCAGTGGCTGTCACCATGAATTACAAACTGTGCTAGACTTGCTGTCCAGAACATACCTGCCTTGGGGGCTCACTACAGATCTGCTCTCAGAGGCCAAATATGCCAGCCGCCAAGATGACCATGTGTCCTTCAACAGGCTCATTGACATGTCTATCCATCTAGATTCTCTGTTGAACCCCGGGGCACCATACCAGCACTAGTCATGGAAGCACTTCTGTCTGGGCATCAGTGAAGACTGACAAAGATGAGTGTCACCACTGTTGCAGAGAGCACCTATGCTTTTAATGTGGCAGGCCCCAGCATGTTTTCACATATTCTCCTTCCAAGCCACAGGCCAGAACATTCAAGACACCATTTAAAAGATTTATAATTTTACTTGTTGTGCCAATATGATAAAAAAGATCATGCAATTTTTACTCTAAGGTTCTATTGCCAATGCAGGTCATACAATTTCTGCACTGATTGACTCTGGATATTCCTCCAGAGTAAGGCACATTCAGGTGGTGTTCAGCAGATGAAAAGCCAGTAGGCTCCTGGTTCTTTACAGAACTTCTGACAATTCCACTAGTTTCTGGTATGTCCCAATCGACCTGTAGAATAAACAAAGTCTCAGTGGAGCACTGCTGTCCAATGCCACCTTGGAACAACTCTGTGAGAAGTGTGATGAATGGAAGGGGGTGTTTGCCACCACCTCTGGCAATGAGAATTACAGAATGGTATATGGGCTCTATTGGAGAACCAACTGTACTGTATGTCAATGTGGAGAAACACAAGTGTCAGAATAGATGTTGATGGACCAAGGTAGAGTGATGGCATTGGAGAACTGGCATTCTCTTGCCACCATGTAGGAACTGCAAAGCTTCGTAGGGTTTGCCAACCTTTTATCTTTACAAGATTAAAGCAGGCTTTCATGTTGTTTCCTGAGGCACCCAGACCCATCCAGGCTGTTTATTTTCGAGGTGGTCACGTCACAAAAAGGGCAGTCCTGTCACACTCTGAAACTAAGATTTTGGGAGAAACACTCTATACCATACTGGCCAGGTTCCAACAACACAAATGCTAATTCCCTGTCCCACATATATTCTGTCCCATTCTTGAGAGCGCTGCAGCATTTGTGAGTGACTGTGGGGATCACTTCATGCCATGTGTCTAAAGAGGTTTTATGGAGAAACTGGGGGTGTCAAAGTTTTAAGCTTACTGAGAACTTTCTGTATGGAGCATCAGAAGGACTGGGCCTAATTCCTTCCCCTGGGTAAAGTATGCCCAAATCTCTCTCTGGAACCTTGTTCTGTAACACAGCTTGCACCTTTTCCAGAGCAATCTTGGGTACAAACCACTACTGTTCCCATGGAGTGTCAATCACACGGCATGGCTACTGATAGCTGGTTCCAAAGAATTAAACTTCTTGGAGAGAGCACAGCGACATGTAGAGCAAACCACACCTGTGACTATTAGGTCAACATTACTGCCTCTTTCAAGGTCTTCCAGCGTATCACTGATGTCACTTAGTCCGCTGCTGTCACTACAAAATATTATTGCTACTTCTTGTTCATCATACAAATAATAGGGCCTTCTATAAAACAGACTATTTTACACACTGGCAGCCAATAAGTGTGGCTGATATTCATGTTGTTAAATTGAATATCATGGTTAGCATGTGACTACAGTAGGATTGTTTGTGCATCATATACACATACAGAAAGAGAATTAAATAAAGGGAACGGCATGAAAAAATGGGAAAATGTGATTTGCATTGTCAATCTGCATTTTCTAACTCCAGATTTTTGAGGGGTATAAAGATGCTGGTCTAGAGACAACTGAATAAAACTTTGTTCTGAATAATAAGAGAGTCATTGAAATTAAATATTAATTGAATTGTTTCTTTTGTAGCCTCTTCTGTCTCTTCTATGGAAGTGCTTGTGGCACATCAGCTTAATGCACTGAATGGCACCATGATAAAGATCTCGTGCACGTTCACATCCTGCTACAAACTGGATATTAGCAAATTTGCTATGAACTGGACCTACCAGGAGACTAAAAATGATACAGAGGAGATGGTGAGTCATCTTTCTTTTTTCGTATTTATATTGTATGTGTGTATTGATGTGGATCATTTTGAAGATAATTAAAACATTTTTTCGAACTGTCTAGATGTTTATCTGTGCTGTTTCTTTCACTCAATAAAACTCAATAAAGTGATTTTTATTATTTAATAACCTTTTTTTTTTTTTTTTACCTCTTTTTGTAGTTTATGACCTTTAAGAACAGACTAACTCTTTTAAGGACGGACCGTTTTGGGGAAAGGGTAAAGTTTGCTGGAAACCTGGACAAAAATGACCTTTCCATCACCATCTCAGACGTGCAGCTGACAGATGAGGGGATCTATAACTGTTATGTACGCAATCCTCCTGATCGTGTCGAGGGCCGTGGTAGAATCCAGCTGTTTGTAGTCACTGAATGTAAGCATTATATTGTACCACTAAAAAAGCATTTGATTTAATCTCCCAGCCTTCGTTAAAGCTAAAATGTTTTCACATGGATCAGAACACGCACCCAACCGGTTGTTACAAATTTGAATTTATTTCTGTAGCAATAAAAATGTGATTAAAAAAAAAATCATGGACACTCACACAGATCAGCCATGACACTAACACCACCACCAGGTAAACTGAATAACATTATCAGTTAAACTAGTGACAGGATCATGGGCACCAAGGCTCCTCTATGCCTGTGGGTCCAATCCCACAGAAAAGCCAATGCACTGCAGTACAAACTGCTGAAAAAAGTAAATGCTGGCTACGATAGAAAGGTATCAGAACACCCAGTGCATCACAGCCTGCTGTGTATTGAGCCTATCTGGAAAAGGTTTCAGGGTTGTGTATCTGGTACCTATATTCCCCAGCTCTCAATCCTACATGGAATGTGCAAATAAGTCAGATCCACGTGGGCCCCACCCCACAACCCTACAGCACTTAAAGATCCACTGCTAATGTTCTCGTACCAGACACCACCACACACCATTAGAGACTCTATGGAGCCACACACAGAGAGGCCAGAATCACAACCCACTTTGTTCATAATGATTTTGAGCCAAAATAACTTATTCATTGTTTGTTGTGCACCATGGTGAGCAGTTAGGACTGTCATCTCTGTACCTTCAGTGTGTGCTCGGAATTTTCATGTTCTTCCTATGCTTGGTGGATTTCCTCTGTGTACTCTTGTTTCCCCCACAGTCCAAAGAAAGCCTGTTTGCCATTATCAAATAGCCTGTAGCATATACAGTAAGTGGGAATGCGAGAGTGTGTGTGTGTGTGTGTGTGTGTGTGTGTGTGTGTCTTTTAGTTTGCAACATGGTTGGGGTCCAAAAGCAGTGACTGCTGGTATGAAGTCATAGGTCATTGCATCAAACCATCATTCAATAATGATGGACTGAATGAACGAATGAATGTTTTGTGTGTAGTGCCCCCTCCTAGAGACTCGACCATTGCGGTGGCAGTCGGAGCATCTATAGGAGGGATGCTGGCTCTGGTTATCCTCTCCATGGTGATCATCAAGTGTGTACGCAGACATAAGAAACAGGAGCTCATCTCTGATGAACAGAAAATGGAGGAGGAGGGTAAAACAGATGGAGATGGAGGCATAGAAGAAGGAACCAAGTGAGAACTTTTTTACTTTTATGCTATAATGGAATACACATCTGTACATTAAAATATATATTAAATTGACAACATCAATACTAACCTTGTGTCAACATTATCCTAGATGAGAATGCTATATACCTATCAATACAATTTTTTTTGTCTGAGTCCAGTTCTATTGTATAGCGTTTTATCCAACACACCCAATTCAGGTCACGAATATCACACTAATGATGTGAATCTGTGAGGGTTAAACAAACTAAAAAGGAAGCTATTTTAACTTTTTTTGTTTTTACTTTCAATGAAACAGACAAATTTAACATGGCTATGACCTGAAGGGCCTAAACAAGTTCCAGACTTCACATGCAGGTAAACAACTGACTAATAACTGCATAGACATAGGAAAACTACACACACACACTATACACATCATACCTCTCACCTTATTGCATTTCCTGTTATCTTGTAACTTCACAATGCCATCAACATTCAAGCCAAGCTACATGTATGAATAAAATGTTTAAATAGTGGTATGGAACATTTCACAGATCTAAAAATTACACATAAGTGACTAGTAGCTAGTGCATTTTCATGGTCCTCAGCCTTCTTAGGTTGAAATATGGACATTTTAATAACAAATAATTTGTACAAATAACTTTTTCTTTATTTATTTTTCCCCAGAAATGATGTTTGTTTGAGCCATGATGCTGTGGCTGCAATGCTTTCCTTGGTATGGATCTTTCCTCATTTGCCCACCCAATAGAAATAAACAATTGGACTTTTGAAAAACTCAACACTATACCTGCCGTACATTCCAAGTGAGCCAGTGTAACGCCTCCGATCAGGTTTCTATACTTCACTCTTCAATTTAAAATTGCTAAAAATCTTACATGTAGTATTTGAACCACATCACTTTTAGAATATTTTTGTTTTGTTTTGTGTCTTCCAACCACTGCCAACATGTTCACAATGTAACTATTGTTAAAAGTAAAGCACACTGTTCCTACTATTGCCTACTAATTGGTAGTCATTTGATAACAGACTTTTATACATGTCCTGCTGTCTTTATTTTGTATTTATTGTCTAATGCAAAAAAGAAAAAGTCCTCTTTTTGAGAACCAAATGTTCTCAAAGTATAGCAACATTCCAAAAAAGCCACTTTGCTTTAGTGGTCTAAATGTGCGCGGCTTCTCCTTTACTGATCAAGGGTGTGTTTCCTGAAAAAAAGATGAATTATTTCTTTAGTAAATACCGAAATGTATCACTTTCTTGGTTGACATCTCACCGGTAAGTCTGGTGAAAAGCAGTACAAGCTAATATAAAGGTAAATCTTTAAGACTTATCTGCAAGTGAAACGATGGCAAAAAAAATGTTATGGTAATAATTAACAGACATTTGTGAAAATTACTTGTGAATATATTTAAGATGTAAATAAATAAGTAATATAATTTGTGAAAATAAAGATAGAATTTTATATATATAATAGCCAATTTGCTAGCTAATGAGTAAACTCATTTAACTCACACAGAACTTACTCACTTGTTTGTTGTAAATTATATTACAATGCTACAATCTAATCTGATTTAATGCATGTTAGCACTCCAAAGTTTTATGTCAACATTCATTAGCTAATCTGCTGTAATTTACTTTTGCTTAAGCTTGCATTCATAAGCTAGGTATTTTATATTGGTATTCATTATATAGTATGAGGTAATTTACATAAGCATTTGTTTATCAGTATAAGATAAATGGCGAAGTTTAGGTAAGGTTAATTTACTTTGAAATGTTAGTTAATAGCTGAGACCTGATAAAGTCTGATGAACAAATAATTGCATAAATCCTGTATGAACATTTTATGTCAAATTAAACCATATCATTCATGAACAAAGTGATTTTTAACAATAATTATCCCATGTATAATATAATAGCAGATAATTTTATTACAATAATTGCAAAATATCACTCTCCAAAATATACTTTTATGGGTTCAAAGCTTAAACTCAACAAATAAAATTATTATTGACTGTGAAATTATTAAACGTAGGACGAGATTCGAGAACGAGAGCAGATTCTCCATTATGAACTCTCTAGTGCAAGATGTTGAATAGTAGAAATGAGCCTCATCACTCTTCACTTCTTTTTAAGATTGTGGGACTTGGACTAATGTTCTGGGCAGCTTCTTCTGTGTCTGAAATTGCTAAATTGATATATTATAAGTCATTTCCGCTGTGCTGTATCTTGTTCAGGATTTGCTGTAGAAATCGAGATCAAGTACTGATCTCAACCTGTGATCTGAAAGCCATTTGAGGAGGTGTGAAGGAATCCAATTAAAGACCTTTTTGGGGTTAAATGCAGCCAGATGGACTACTGTAGTAGAGTGAAAAGATGAAAGCCCACGTCCCAAAGTCCCCAAAG
Organism: Clarias laeviceps; assembly: GCA_030014305.1. Lineage (NCBI taxonomy): Eukaryota > Metazoa > Chordata > Actinopteri > Siluriformes > Clariidae > Clarias > Clarias laeviceps. The sequence continues at coordinate 23,469,941 of JAQMYJ010000003.1, read as the reverse complement.
GGCAGCATGGATTATGAAGGTGATTTTGGCAGGTTGGAAAGAAATGATGTAACAGAGTTGAAGGAGAAATAAAACCTAAATTCTGCAAGATTTTAATATGTTAGTTAGCATGAGCTCGTACCCAAATGATCAGGGAAGAACAGCCGGTAAAGAACAGGGTAAATATTCATTTTCTTTTATTAGACCAGCTAAACCAACACAGATCAGCCAAGATGACTATTATAAGCTGGAAGACCATGGACCACCAACTGTAAGCTAGAGTGACCATCATAAACTGGCAGATTGCGGACCAAAAAAGACTAGCTAGTATGATCATAAATAATTCAATTCAATTTTATTTATATAGCGCTTTTAACAATGGTCATTGTCTCAAAGCAGCTTCACAAAAATTAGGCAGATTAAGCATGAGACAAGCTAGCATGATCATTATAGACTAGTAGGCCAGCTGAAATTGCAGGGTTTTTTATTTTTTAAATGATAAAATGATTAAGATACAATTAACAAACTATTGTAATAATGTCAAGTATTTTTTTTTTTTCAAGAAACACACCGTAGAATGGTATTTCAGCAGCAGCAGTATTTTTAACAAGTAATTCTTACCTTTTTTGTTTTCCTATTTGGTCTTCACATGCTGACATTAAATTGTCATTCAGGGAAAATTACTAATACAAAAAAGATATGTTTTAATGTATTACGATTAAAATGTTCCTATATATAGATATAGTATGATTGAATGAATATGTGAAAGGTTTTGTTGAACATTCCTTGAGTATTTTTCTTTTGCAAAAGTATGTAGCTAAATTATTGGATTGTTTGTAATAATATTATATATTATACTATACCAAATACTGTTTTCAGATAATTCAGATGTAACAAGTACATTTATGTGTTCAAAGCAAAACTAGTTTAGTTGTACAAAAATATGTATGGTATGCAGCATCTTTTCACTGTAATTGAACCACACTTAACTTCACTTGGAAGTGCACTGAGGTCGACAATAGTTTCTAACTAGTTTCTAAAGTATTAGCCTCACTAACGTCTAAAAACAGCTGTAGCTAGTTCTTATGCAAATAACAATGCATTGCAAAAATGCCACCTGAGCAAGTGAAATATGTTAAATATGCTCAAATTTATTTTCCTATTATAATACAAGAATAAACCAAATGCAACATTATCAAAGTTATTTTTATGCTTTCAAGCTTAACATTTTCGTAATCTATTAGCAAATAATTTTACTTCTTTTTGGAGATAAATGCTAAAAATTAACAAAATTGTCTGTCATTATATCAGGATTATTCCATGCTTGAAAATGATAAATATAGCTAAAATTCTGATTAATAATCCTTATGTTTGGTTTATTTTAATCTGCTTTAATTTTAATGCTAGGGAAATCTGTATTCTAGGTATTTCCACTATACTTTTTTGTGCGCAAACAATGTTATTGGTTATCTGTATGAACAACTTAGACATTCACAAGTATGATAATCTAGTATATCAATCTGCTTGCTCTACATGCAGTTTAAAGTACACTCATCAGTGCATCTCTTGTCTAAATCAAGAAACATTTCCTAACTTACTGTAATACTGACTTTACTGCTAACAGTGGTTACTGGCATTTTTCGTATCCATTGCATGTTGTATATATACCATAACAAACTGTGCTGTGTTGAGAATGAGGAATGACAGTAGGACTTGTCTTGACATGGAAAGTTTGATATAGTCCATAACTGCTTAGCACCTATTATGGAAATAGGTAAAATGATACATTTTAAAATGAATTTGCCAGTTCAAATGAATTGCCGGGTTCAAATCCCACTCAATGCCCAAACCCCAGCCACTGGATGCAGTGCAGGTCCCAAGCCGGGATAAAATGCAAGGGTTTCATCAGGAAGGGCATCTGTCTTAAAACCTGTGCCAAGTTGTTGTGCGGATCGGGTGATCCGTTGTGGCAAATCCTCCATGAGGGAGCAGGCAAGAAACCAACAACATACATTTTAAAATGAATACCGTGTAAATGTGTGATACCTAGAGATTAAAGGCTAGACGACTACCAGTTTTTCTAAAAATTGCAAGTACAGCTCTGCAAGTATTCTTCTGTTTTTGGTAATTTTAGTTGTATTAGTATAAACTGGGTGGCGCGATGGTGTAGTGGTTAGCACCTTGCACCTCCAGGGTCCGGGTTCGATTCCCGGCCAGGCTCGTATAGAAGATGAGTGAGTGATATAAACTGGGCACGAAGTTCAAGGATATTGTGGATTCCTCTCACAATATGTGTTGTGGGTTCTTTCTTGTTGACTCTTCAAGGCATTGGTTCCATATAGCTAAATAGGTTACTAGCCTTTTTTTTTTAACCTCCCATAACCACCAGCAAAATTGAGAATTACCTATATAACTTATACTAGCCAAGATCTGAGGAACCTGGTGAACCTTTGGTCAAAAATGGAAAGGTGTTTGAAGATGACTGCTGTATTTACAACACTGGGTGCTAGTTTGACATTGAATAATTAGGAAGAAATTCACGGCAATGCCCAGGTTGCAGCAGTTTAGAGTTCCTTTAGCAGGGGCCTCTACATGCGGCCTATGATGAGGACAAACGCTTCTATACTGTAGTTTGACACCCTTTCTTTGGACTATGGTGATATTCACCACCCAGTGGACATCTATTGTGCAACCCACGTCATTCATGCTTGACAAACAGTTTCATTTTAGTTGACTGCATTACCTGCTTAAAAGAAGTGGCCTAAAGGGTCTCACTAGGGTTTAATCATAACGCAACCCCTCTGTGACACCCCCCACATACACCCCTTCCAGAAATAACTCATAAGCTCAAAACCTTGCATTAAATCTGTTTTTTTTTTTAATGTTGTTCCCTCAATGTCAAACGAGTTAACCAAGACGAGCCATTGCCTCGAAGTGACTGAAGAGCATCCGAGGGTCAGATTGCTTACTCTCAGTTCTAGATAGTAGATGCCTCTATGCCCTCTATACATTTGTGGCCCCATACATCTGCTCCCAAGTTCCCAATGGAAGCATCTGTGGTGATTTTCTCTGATGAGGCATGATTCTTCAGCAGGCCCATTTCCTAAGAATAGCAAAGCCTCTTCAAGTATACACGAGCCTGTGCCATACTTTGTTTTGAACAACTTTTCAATTACATCTCTGGTCAAGAGAGAATAAAAATCTTTGCATGTGCCACAACGTTCAAGTTCTGTGGCATAGTGATTTTTTTTTTTTCATGCAAAACAGGCCATTCAATGCCATTAGTTATAAGAAACGAATTGTACTTAGGCTACTGCCATTTGAAGAGTGATTGCTAATTTGTAGCTTGTCAGCTACACAGTCAAGTTGAAATACGCTTACCCCATTTTAAGTCATATGACAGTTTAACTTTAAAGTCATTTGGCCTAGAGGTCCTTACGTGGGAGTAGATATAGTACCACTGCATTTCTTCAGTGAGCAATCGATACAATGATTATTCATTGAGTTATCAAAGGCACTCTATGTCAGAGTTCTGCAAAATATCCAAACCGTTCATTGTAGGCATCTCTGAGGTCATTAACTGACCTCAAAAGTTCCTTTGAGTTTCTGGGTTTCCTGTTATGCATAGACATCAGCAATTTAAGAAAAGAAGTAGGCTTTTTTAGAGAAAAAAGTCTTGGCATATGGTATGTCCCCGGGTGATTCTTACTATCTCAGGCAATAGAACAATCAAGTTAATGGTAATAAATAACACAGCGATTTTGTTTCCGGATTATTATTATTATTATTATTTTTTTTTAGATCAGAATACAACAAACACTGCCAAATTATTTGAATAGAATTGGTAATTGTGTTTACTGTGGATGCCATCTTTCTCTTAGTTAGGGCCACAATTTGAACTACTATTAAGCAGAGGCAAAAGTCTGTTAATTTAAATAAAGAAAAATGTAAAAATGAATTAGGTAGAGGTAGCAGTTAGTGGTGTAATAGACAAATGTTAATCCCATGATCCATATGGTTCCCTTCCCATGTGTAAATTATGGACTAACTGCAAAGTTTAACCATCCTAATGTGACATACAGTTTTGGAACTTTTATTGAAAAAACTTGATTGCGCACAATTTATATTTTTGCTCAAACATTCTCTCTCGCACAAAAATTATACTTTCACTTGCTCAGTCTTTTTCTCACATGCATACAAATTGTATTTTCACTTCCTCAACACTCTTCTTTGTGCTTTGATTATCAGGGTTGCCAGATTACACTTACATAATCCTGCATAGGCAGTACTAAAAATCTACCTACGTTTAAGAAAACAGGACACATGAACTTCAGTATTATGCACATAGTTTTTGCCCTAATTTTTACTGCCTAATTCTCACCTGAGCAAATGAATGAATAAATGAACGAATGAAAGAATGACCAGCATGATTATATAATGCACTAAAGATATGATACACAGCTGTATTAAAGGAGTCATTTAAAAACCATAAAATGCATGGCTTGCTTCTATTACACATTTCTGACTGATATTTTTTTCAGTGCTTTTGTGAATGTGATGTTACATGTAATATGTGTGTGTGTGTGTGTGTATTGTACAAAATTTTATCATCATGTACTGCAGAGCCTTGCAAAATGTTTAGCTATTTGAGAAGTATCAGGTGGACCATTAGATTTTATTCAGTTAATGTAGTCATTGCTCTTGCATTGAGTAAAATGTATAATTTACAGTATTAAAATAAACTATGAAGTAAATAATTTTGCTGTGTTGTATTTATTTATACGTGGAATAAATTTTTTGAAATTAACCTCAAAACCTCAAAATTTCACACCACTTTCAAGATATGAGGATTCCTTTTGGCATCCCCACCAAAACCCATTGCTCAAAAATAATTAACCCCTTCAAATATGGTCCCTAATCCACTCCATTCAACATAGAAATGAAACTAAAATTTACATTGGAGAGGAAGTTATTCATCAAAAACTACCTTTGTCTTGCTCTCTCTGATGCTTTCTCACTTTTGTCACCTCCAAACATGGGTCACTTTCTTTGTTCAAATTGTAAATGAAGATGGTTAGTCAAATTATTTATTTTTGAATTGACCAAAAAAATGGATTTTCCCATTAGAATCCTTTAATTTTGCACTGTGGCAGTGGGTTACATTCTCTGCATATGAGACTGTGACACAGTTGTTAGACATGCAAGCCACAGGCATGACTAAGACAACTGGGCCATACCATTTAGTTACTATTATTATTAGTAGTAGTAGTAATAGTAGTAGTAGCTTGTCAGCTACCCATGCAAGTTGAAATATGCTTACTGCATTTTAAGTCATATGACAGTTTAGCTTTAAAGTCATTGGTCTAAAGGTCCTTATGTGGGTGTCATTAGTACCACTGCATTTCTTCAGTAAGCAATGGATACAATAATTATTCATTGAGTTATCAAAGGCACTCTATCTCAGAGTTCTGCAGAATACTCAAACCGTTCATTGTAGGCATCTCTGAGGTCATTAATTGACCTTAAAAGTTCCTTTGAGTTTCACTACAAAATCACATTCAAATCATGAGTTTGCTCTTTTTATTTTTAATTAAAAAACTTATTTAACATATTTCCTGATACTAAATGGCATATTTAAATGAGCAAAAATGACCTCCTGGAGCCTATCCCAGGGGACTTAGGGCACGAGGCGAGGTGCACCCTGGACAGGGTGCCAATCCATTGCAGAGCACACACATACACAGACTCACTCATACACTACGGGCAATTTTGGGAATGCCAATTAACCTAATCTACATGTCTTTGGACTGTGGGAGGAAACCGGAGTACCCGGAGGAAACCCACCAAGCACCACCATAAGCAAACTCCATACATACAGAGGCGGAAATTGAACCTGGACCGTGGAGGTGCTAGACGACAATGCTAACCACTACACCGCGACACTGTTTGTTGCCCTTGTGAATAATAAGAATAAAAATACATGCACCCAATATTTCTATTAGTTCATAATTTTATTATGAAATAATGTTATATAAATTATTTTATATTTTCTTTATTTGGATTTTTTTTTTCTCAAAATGGCAAAAATGGAATAATCTCATTTTGCTGTCATACTGTATATGTAAGTATTGTGTAGGTTCTCCTTGGGCCACAGCTGTAACACAGCACATGAACTGTGAACTGTAGTGTCTGGCACCAGGACATTAGCAGAAGATCCTTTAAGTGCTGTAAGTTGCAAGGTGGATCTCCATGGATCAGACTCGTTTGTACAACACATGACAGGGTTGTTGGGTCAGACTGAGATCTGGGGAATTTGGAAGCTAGAACAACAACCTTGAACTGCATATATACATTATTTAAGTGTTTAATATTTTGTGCTACTTTTAGACAAACCTTTTTCTCACAACATACAGTATGGATATATATATATATAATGCACACTTTAGAAAAAGAAAAATAGTATAGTGTATATTATATTAAAATAATATCATCATATTATTATCATATTATATCAATGTACTGTATAACATATACTGTAGCAATACATTTAATGTTAAAACATTACAAGTTTTTCTTTTCCTGAAGTGTGTATAATTTTTTTTGGCTTATTCTATATACGCAGTTGGAAAAAAAGTCTGTTTAAAAATAGCACAAAACGTTCAAACACAATTATAAACAACATACTGTGACTGAATTAAATTGGAGCAGTTGCCGTATCTGGGTCATGTGTTGTATGTAGGACGTACAGTGAAGAAGTGACACCTGGGTCAAAGGGACAAACTACTGTAGTGTAATCAGTCAAAACCGGCTACCAAATGGATGAACAAACCAGACGACTCATACTGTTCATACACATGAATACACATACTGTACACAGCAAATGTTTGTTATTCAAAGTGAATAACTTTCATTTAATAGGTTAACTTTAAAGACAGTACTGAATCTACAGTAAATAATCTATAAACGTTAATCCTTCTTAACCCCGGGGCCTATGCCAGGAAACTATCCCAGGCATGAGGTAGGGTACACTTTGGACAGATTAGCCTAATCTGCATGTCTTTGGACTGTGGGAAGAAAACCTGAGTCCCTGGAAGAAACCCACCAAGCACGCGGAGAACATGCAAACTGCATGCACGCAGAAGCAGGAATCGAACTTAGACCCTGGAGGTGCAAAGCAATGTTGCTAACCACTTAGCCACTGTGTCACCTAGTGTAGAAACCGTTCTGTGCTAAATATACTTAAGTCATACTGAGCAAGCCATTAGATCATATCAGCTGACTGGAGAATAATAATTACAATTAAGCTGACTTCGAACTCCTATTCCTAGGTCTTGTTGATAATGTAAGAGCTGCACTTTTGATTGAAGGTACAATGTACAACAGAACAACAGAAGTGTCATCACGTATGAAGGAAAGGCTGGATGCAATTGCAGATGGGGGTTTAATTAAGTGGACTGAACACATGATAGAAACAAAGCAAACACGAGATACAAAAATGAACAAGAAATTGATTATTCATGACTATGGGTAGGAACTGGGTCTAGGGCTAATGCTAATGCTAATGACAACCGAACACAAGATACAAACAGTGAAAAAAGCAGTAAATTCTCATCTCATCTTAACTTAACTGATGCAATACAAGAAAAAAAAAACACCTCAAAAAGAATATATATATATATATATATACACACTGTATAATGTACTATATAATGTATAATTGTTATACATTTACATGGCCAGGTTACACAGATTAGTTATTAATTGCTTTTGGTACTTTTGCAAATTGCTTTTATGAACTCTATTAAGAAAGTACAGTTTTAGTCCATAATGAATAATCATTTAATACATAAGAAAGAATCAAGGCAACCTGAATTAGTCAGGTTTTGCTAAAAGAACTTATACAGTCCATAAACACAGCCATTAAAGAAAAGGTTCACTTACTTTTTCCAGGAGAGTTGATTAATTCTATGGCAATGAAAGACAAGTAATTATTTAACTTGAACTTTCTAAATTCTAACATTGATTACATTAAGGGAGTCTAATTTGTCTAGTCATCTTCTTTCTCAGGCTTTGTGCTATGTGCTGCATGCTTCAGGGTAGTGAAGGGAAGGGGAGAACGGGAAAGAAGAGATGGGGTAGACGGAGGGAGGGAGGAGAGAGAGAGAGAGAGAGAGAGAGATGGGATTGAACAAAGGGCAGACAAAGACATAAAGACAAAGAGAATCTATAGGTTTTACTTACTTTGTCCTTTATGATTTTGTGCACCGATGACCTTCCATTCTCTAGATGTGTAAATCAACAACAGACCAACTCACCAATTGTAACTTTTTACCAATTTTACCAACTTCATTCTTTCATTCTTTTCTACCCCTCCCTGTACTTCCCTTCCTGTCAAACTCATAGATGCTCATGTATGTGAGGCTACAGTACATGTGCTGCATACGTTCAAGCAGCAACACCCCCTACACACACACACACAGTAGAAGACACTTTGCTACACCCCCTCCCCCCCCACACACATTTGATATGATATTCCATATTAAGGTCACATTGCCACAAGGTCACACTGACACACACCACAGTGTTACTGTACATGTTTGTGTGACTATTTTCGTAGCACACCGTGCCACACTTGATATTTTAGCAGTGTTCATCAAATCACCATAATAATAATGAGTTGACTGTGTTTCAGACAGTTTTATTACATACACCGTTCTGTCACTACCTGGCATAACTGGACTATAGACATTTTTATTTGTCTATGACAGACTGCTAAATCTACAGTAAGCATATCTGGAATAAATGATCATCAATATTATACTTAGGATGCTCTCTGTAGCTCATCATTGTTGTGTGCTGCACTGCTATCTTCGCATGCATCGTTGAACCCTCAGCAGTGCGACATCGTGTCTCCGAAGGGTTTCGGCTTCTCTGAAGTAAATGCAACCCAGTGATTACAGCTCTCAAGAACTGCAGAATCTTTTATCTATCTATGTGGTAAGATCATTGGAATTTCCTATAATGCTGTACTGCATGTAAGTACGATGTACATACTGACCTGAAAGCAAATAATTTAATACTGTATAATGTTGATCAAGTTATACCAAACTGTAAGTTATTTAAATCACAATACACTTCAAGTGACACTGAGACTGTGTTATAGTGTTCATAATTCTTTCCACATGAAGTGTATTTTTCCCCATGAGTGCATTATGTCAATTAATGAGTGACACTTTGATTCACTGGGTTTTCCCGTGTCCCTTCTTGCTCACCATAGATTGCAGCAGCATAGCAGCATTGCATGGACCCGATTTAGCATTTGCTACCTTATATACTGTATATGCTATGTATAGGCATTAACAGACATTACAGAAGAGACCACAGAACTGACTTGCTATGTATAGCAATGCTTAGGAGACGAGATATTCCACTTCTGGGAGCTTTAACGCTATTGGCTCAAGCCTGGCAGAAGACATTTGAATGTGAAACTCTCATCAACTCTGGTTCCCGTCTTCTTCTAGCGCTGATCATACTGTATTATGTGGTAACATACTGTAATGAATGCATAGTGCATGATAGATATGAATTATGACTGACTACGATAAGAGAATAAAACAGCAACAATCCAAATATAATTGGTGAGCAAAAGTCAGGGTGTACTGTAGAATTACAGTATAAACTAGACAGAAACAATGGAAGAAAGCCATAAAGTCAGAAAAAAAAGTCTACAGGAGTAGCCTACGTATGATATGACAATCTAAAAGCCTGCAGTGTTTATGATCCTCCTGAGATGAAGTTATAACACCCTCTACCTCCACCCCCATGCTTCTGCAGTAGCACTGTTCTTTTTTTTTTTTTGCTCTATAGATACAGGCACGTGCTTGCTGCCTTCATAGTTCCTCCACCTTGCATACATGCAGCTTCCCTGAAAGACCGATATGCTTGTCCTTGCTTTCTCACACTGCAGGCTGCTATTTCTGTATGGGGGAAAAAAAAAACACGTCTCCTCTCTCCCTACATGCTGAGTGTTTCCTCTGATCGGCGGTCTATTGGCACTGAGTGCGAGCCAGTGGTTTGCAAGGGAAAGCTGTCTTTTTTTTTCCTATCCTGCCGTCCTTCTCTGCTCTCTTTAAATCTGTTCTGCTATTTGCACAGAGGCTGCAAAACACAGCCTCTGCTCTGTCTCTCTCTCTCTCTCTCTCTGACTGGATCCTACTGCAAAGGAGAAAGAAGAGGTAAGCATTCACTGCAGGACTTATCCAGCTGAAAGGTCCCCACTCACCCCCACCCCTTCTTTTTTTTTTCCTTCTCTGTTCTGTGCTGTCAGTCCCACCTCACCCCTCGCTCTTCTGCTCTTCCCCATCCCACCCAAGAATTCCTTACTTCCAAGTCACACGGGCTGGAGAACTAAGCCACAGGAAAACAAGACAGACTAACAAACAAGAGAGAAGAGCCAGATGGACGAGCGTGCGCACAGAAAAGTGGACATGGAGGTGTGGAGGACTAGAGGATCATTCCAGCACAGAAGCACAAGGTCTGGTGATGGGGTCCATGCTAGCATAGTCATCACCCTTTTGATTGGTAAGTCTTCTGGTTTCCTTTATATAGCCATCCATTTCCTCTCTCTCTCTCTCTCTCTCTCTCTCTCTCTCTCTCTGTGTACCTTTCCTTTCCCCCTCTGGCTGTTATGTCCTCTATCTTACCCTTCACTTCTGTGCTAGAGCTGTTGCCAGAATGCTATGATTTCTGCACTGCTTGCAAAAACTGGACACCCATTCAGGTCTGGGAGGGCATGTGTATTTACTTGTTGCTGTGCAAGGTTGATTTGGTTACAGAGTTCAGTTCTTCTTCCATATGTGGAGAGGTTGTGAAGGTTAGCAGAGACTGATTTCTGTCATTTTATAGTCCCTGAAGAGGGACAGAGAGAGACAGAGAGAGAGTAATAAATGAAGTGCAGGTCACTCTAGCTGGTTATTTCCCACACGGCATGTGATATAAAATAGTCTAATATAATACAGCATGATTGTTTTTTATCTTTAATTTACACCAGAAATATTATGTCCTCATGTTTTCCACAGTGACGCATCAGGTTCTATTAGGTTAAATATATACAGTATCAACAGTAGAACAAGCAGGTGTATTAAAATTCAGTGACACTGTAGACGTTAATTGTCCACTGATTCAGTGGGGGAGCCAAAACATTTTGACTAGTGTAGGCAAGGTGTTAAACAAAGGTAGTGTGGGGTGACCAAGCAAAGTCCCAGCTTCCCTAAATGTGTGAATGCTACGTACAGTATGTGCATGTGTTTTTATTCAAAAATATTTTTCTATTTATAATAAATACAAATAAAACATTAAAATGTATATGTTGTATATATTTTAAAATATATGTATTTTTTTATGTTTTATCTATGAACATATTCTACGCATTGGCTGTACTGCAGTAAAGTTTAAATCGATTGAGGAACAGCTTGAACCCTCATAAATACAAAATTAATGAATAAATTGACTGAAGATACATTAATAAATAATGCATTACAAACCCTCTCTGAAATACTCATAAGGCCATTTCTAATCATTAAGGACTATTAACCAAGAACAAATAAAAAAATAATGTTTAAACCAGATAAGGCATGGCTCTCTTTTGTGGAGTGAAGATTTAACTGATAATTTAACACATACTGTACTTGAAACTCAGAAACTATAAAGCATGCTTTCTTAGACCGATTCTTGTACTGTGCGTGTGCGACACACAGCTCACAAGATGAGTCCAAAACATCCAATCTCTTCAGTGTTTTGATAGTCACAGGTAGCCTATAGAAATTATTTAAGTAAATAATAATAAATGGGTGACAATGCACATATTTGCACAATTGCATTGCACCTCCAGGGTCCGGGTTCGATTCCAGCCTCTGTGTGCATGGAGTTTGCATGTTCTCTTCCAGTGCTTGGTGGGTTTCCTCCGGGTACTCCGGTTTCCTCTCACAGTCCAAAGACATGCAGATTATGCTAACTGGCGTTCCCAAATTTCCTGTAGTATATAAATGAGTGTGTATATGTGTGTGTGTGTGCCCTGCGATGGATTGGCACCCTGTCCAGGGTGTACCCCGCCTCATGCCATAAGTCTCCTGGGATAGGCTCCAGACCCCCCAGTGACCCTGTATACAGGATAAAATGGTAGAGACGACGAGTGAGTGATTGAGAGAAATTGACTAGGATTAGACTGACTGATTACTCCAGACGTTACCTCTGGGGTCAGATGAGGCAGTCAAGCCTTTGCTCCACATGATCATCAATGAGCTTTTTGGTCTCCCTGTCCTTCTTTGGACACTTTTGTCTAGGGACTACAACAATAAAACCACTGAGACATGAAGTAGATAGCATTGATGCTTATCCTCATGCTTTTTTACTTTCAACAGATCAACTTTGAAGATAAATTTTTCCCTTGATGCCGGTTTCCTCCAGGTACTCTGGTTTCCTCCCACAGTCCAAAGACATGCAGATTAGGTTAATTGGCAAGGGGCAGTAAAGTGAGTAGGAGTCAAAATGGCATTATAGGAGAATATGGAAAAGCATTGTTATTTTTAAAATTCAAGGTCTAACTCTAGAAAGAAAATAGAAGATATGATTAATTATTTATGACCCGAAAGCACCACTGTGGTCAATGTAGTAACATTATGTTTGAAGTGTTGAAGGCCATAATTTTAGTTTAAATACATTTAAATATATGGATTCTTTCACTATGTATAAGTGACAAGCTCATACATGATGTGGCACTATAATGACCAACATGACATTTGGGTATTTTGCATTTTTCCAGGTTGCATTTTTCCAGAATTGGCAGTCTTTCTGGGAATTAGATATAATTTAATGTGGTTGCAAATATTAGATGGCTTGGAGCAGCAGTCTTCCTTTAACAGTGAGTCAAAAGTCTGGCACTATTTCTGTCTCAGAAGGTGACAGTGTGTCCTGGCATAATCCCCACCACCATACAATCCCAACCCACACCCACATGCGCTTTGACACAGCATCTGCACGCCACACTGGGTATCTCCTATTGTGAGTGCGGTGTGTGTGGGTGTGTGTAGGGGCGGGGGGGGGGGGGTTGTTTACGACTTTCATTGCATAAGATTTGTTTGGCCTTTTAATCAGACTACAAGAGAATATTCGAGAAAACTACATAATCGTTACATACTGTAGATTCTCATTTATTAAATATTCAGATCAATTTAGTTCATTTATATGATGCTCTTAATGAATGTCACAATGCAGTTTTGCAAAAATCCAGCTGTAGGTTAAGAGCCTAATGAGCAAATTAGAGGCTACAGTGGCTAGAAAAGAAAAGATGCTCCCTTATATGATGGATGGAAGAAACCTTCAGAGGAACTAAACTCATAAGAGACTGGGTGACACTTACAGTAATAGTGATATTATAACTCATGACACTGTGCAGGTGTAGAAGAGTGAAAACAAGCAGTAATAAATGTGTCACAAGGATGTTATATTGATTATAAGTGCATTTGTCAACTATGTAGTAGACAGCTGTAGAAGGAAAAATATTCTCAATTACACTATGTACATGTAATGTCACCCAGATCAGGATGGGTTCCCTTTTGATTCTTGTTCCTTTTAGGTTTTCTTCTCTTATATTGTTTCAGGGAGTTTCATCTTGCTATTGTTGCCTACTTGCTCCTTAGAAATCTATAAAAATAACAGAAAGGTTTAATCTGTACAATGGTCGTAACTCAGTCTTTCAATGATATCTTTACATTGGAGGACCCGAAACCAGTCTCAGAAAATGTTTTTCGTCTGTCTGTATGTCTGTATGTCTGTCCAGCTAGATTTTGTCACGGCATCACGCAAAACTGGCTGGACAGAATTGAATAAAATGTTTGCAGTAGTTAGATATCTGTCTAAAGTTTAACCTGCATCATAAAAGAAATTAAAATGTTGAGTAAAACGATGTTATGAACAGATATGTGCCGGATTTAATAATCTAGCTACTAATACAATAAGCTACTTGCTCAATGTAAACAAACACCTGCGCCAATAAATGTTCATTAGAAAAGCTAAACTCAATATTTTTACTGGGATTAGTTCATATTTTCACTTTCACTAAAATAACAGCTCTGAAGTGGTGAATTTTAATGCACAGGAGTCGTTTTAAGACAAAACTTCATCTTTAGCCGATGTACTTTTTATTAGATTTCTCATCTGTGATTCACTCTCCGATTACAGAACAGCGAGTGTATTTGGCTCAACTTAGTGTAAACAAGGCATAAGATACTCAACCTTACAACATTTTATTTCTATGTATTAATAAGTTAGTTCTGCCGTAAAGAAAGACAGACAGACATGTACGTAATAATAATATCACTGATTACATTAAAGATCATCAGATAATTTTTAGCTTTAACCTTTTAACTATTTCTACAAACTTTTTTCTCCTTCAAAGACAGGTACTAAGGTTAGTACAGTAATTGTATAGATTAAAAACATATATCCAGAATTTATATATTTCTACAGAGATACTTACTCTGCTGTAAAAGTGCTATATAGACAAAACTGAATTGGATTCAATCACCTTCTAACCTTAACCCAGAAATATACATTGTATACAATATAATAATTTTATATTATATACAATATTATATATATATATATATATATATATTGTATAATATACAATATATTATTATATTGTATACAATATAATAATTTTTTTCAGTTTATATATATATGTATATATATATATTGTATATATACTGTATATATATATATATATATATTATCCTGAAGCAACATATCGTTATTAAGAGTCGTGAACACTCTTTTTAGAAGGTATAAAGTTACAGTATCAGTATCCACTGATATAATCTGGGGCATAAGGTGTTTTTGCAAAGTGCGAAAGCAGAAAGCAGCAGAAGGTGAGTCACATGTGCAGAAGCAGCAACATAATTCAGGCAGGTGCAGAGGGAGAGAAAAACCATTGTGGTAGAAGTGTTACCGAATAAGATTCGCACATAATTATCCAGTTTCCACCGCTCCAAAAGGAAAATCTTAATAATGAAATATAGTCCTGAATAAGCACATAGGTCTCCCGTTTTGTCTCACTCTTAAATTGTGTGTGTATGTGTGTGTGTGCATGTGTGTGTATCTATTTGGATCTTCTAGTCCGCAGTAGGGTAGCCAAGAACTGGTATCCTACCTATGGTGAGCAGGATCATACCTATATGCTGTAGGTGGCCTCATCAACTTTGGGAGTTCAAAATGAAACATGGTGTATTAATAACTCTCCTGATATTGCACCTTGATACAAACAATCCATACTGTTTAGGTCATCAGTTCGTAAAGAGCAAAAAACAGAGTATCCAGACAGTGCAAGCCATTATGCAGTACCATACAGTCTGTGCATCAAGTCTATATCAGCAGACACATTACTGTAAGCAATACCACAGCATCACTTCCTACTCCATTTCGAGAGCCTGGGGGAATTATGTGCATAGCTGAACTTGGCACAATGGAATGTATTGTACATTAAACAGAAGGATGCAAAATGCAGAAATGAGTTTGTGTAATGGAACACGAGTGAGAATGAACATAGAAGGTGCAGTATAAGAGTAAAGAGAACGATGGGTAAATGGAGGAGATTATAAATGCACACTCACTGCAGACTGTATCAAGGTGCTCTGACAGCATGATGTTCTTCAGTTGCATGGCAAAGTAGGAAAGTACGAGTCATTCTATAAAGTGGGATACATTCTCCATCTAGTGTATTTATTCTGAATACAATATATTACTTTACGTATAAAGAGAAATGTTATAGTATCACACAAACATTACACGCTTCTTATGCTTCACTTAACGTGAAAATTGTTTTTTTTGCCTTGTCTGCTTTTACAATTGAGGGTTCCTTGCTTTCAAAATAATGATGAAAAAACATTAATAATTAGTTAATAACAACCAACAACTTTTAAAAAAAATTTATTATTAATATAATTAATATAATATATTACTGTATATATTTCCTCATAAAAAAAAAATCAGAATATTAAAATTTTTTAATGATTGCAAAAGTTCTTTCTATTAAACTACTAGCAGAACTCCATCCTGTAACTTAAAAGCGATTTGTGACAAACCCAAGTGAGCCACATCACATGATGTCATTTTTCTTTTTTGTGGCGTACATTTTTAACACATGGGGAGAAACAGTTCATTTCCCAGATGTTTTTTCTTTACAATACTTTTTTTAAGGTTACTGCAGAATTTTGCATTTATTCCCTAACATTAAAAACAAACAAAAAAACAAACAAACTGGTGTTATATTATGAGGATGTCAAATAGTCAAGTGTTTCTGAATCAATTGAACATATCAATTGACTGTCAGCTGTTACATACACTGTAATGGTTTGCATATTCCTAATGATTGTAATTAAATCATTTGTTATTATTATTATTATTTTTTTTATTAAATTATATTTATGTAGCAGTGGTCATTGCCACAAAGCAGCTTTACAGAACAGAAAACAGGAAATAATGCTAAAGATTTCTTCTCTTCTTCTTATCTATTATATTCTTCTAATAATAATAATTCTTAAAAGATGATTTAAGCGAATGATTACAATATGGCTTAATGCTTTCTAGCTTCACTTTACACATAATTCTTTGCTTTATACTGTAAAATCGATCATCACATCGATTAGCCTGTATACTCACAGACATAGTGAATCTTACAGTGTGCAGAAAGTGAAGTTGTCATGCTTGTGTAGAGTTCGAGGGCACTCACATACCGCCGTCAATGCTGTTACCGGTAAAGAGCTAAGATCTCAGTGTGACAGATTAAATTGCTTTCAGAAAGAGCTGTTTTTCTTTTAGCAGCCATGCCAACGTTTTTACTCACTGACTCACTCACACACTCACTAAGTGCATTGAATTATTAGCAAATTATGATATTCTTCAGTTTCCATAATTCTTCCTGGTCCGTAAAAGGGGATTTTCATGACCATGCAACCCCGTCTCAGAAATCCGGCACAGTGCTGGGGAACAGTATAGAGTGAGAGTGTACACACAAACCGATATTTGTTTAAATATGATGTTATACTGTTCATGAAAACGAGACGTTTTCAACGAGAAGCCAAGTTCTACCACTGACTGTATTGGATAAAAAAAGGAAATTGTCAACTATACAGTATTACAGGGTAGTGTACATAATCAGTCACCATTCCAACATCATCATCGTTATCAGTATACTGTATATATATATATATATACACATTATTAATACAAGTGCACTTTCATTTTCTCCCTCATCAAGACCTTTTGTAAAATACAATTGTTTTAAATAGATAAAAAGAGGAGAGTCCAGGCTCACTGGGACGCTGATCATGCAAGCAGGGCGGTATACAGTATTTAGAGAAGTGGAGGGAAGCACAGTATGAGTGTGATTAAAACATATGCCACAAAATAAATGACATGATCATGTGATGCTGGTCACTTGGCTTTGGGTCATTTTTGAGTTGCAATATGAAGTTCTGATATTAACATACAGTAGGTGACAAACTGAGTAGTAAGACCATGCATTAATTTGGAAATTATACTGTTTAAGCTTTGCATCTGGAAGATACGTTACACTGAAGGAATTTACAAACTTGTTATTGTCTTTTTGTTATTTTTTTTTTACTTATGTGAAATGTACCCCAAATTATAGAATTATTAAATTAGTAGATTATAGAATGACTTACTAGCATCTTGGAAGCAGTGATTACTGTATGCAGTGTTTATGGCTTTGGCAAAAGCTTTAACCCTTGATTGCTAATACAAATGAGATTAAATCTAGGATAAAATATCAGAATAGCCACTTAGAAATAGCCTCGACAATATAAAATCATTTTATATGCTCAAAAAAATGTATCGCCTTTTATTTTCCATAGCATTTCATTTTAAAGGATCATTTCAACACAAATAAGGTATGTATATGCGCACACACACACACACACACACACACACACACACACATATATAGTTTTGTTGACAAAAAAAAATACTGTCTTTGTTAGCGATGCCTGCAATGTTAAAGAAAATCAAAACAGGAAATTCCACTATGTTTCCCAATAATCAGACTTACATAATCAGCTACATAACAGTGCTGAAGAATCTTTGTTCAATCACCTGCACTGTCCTGCAGTAGTACAAAGTGAAGTTACAGTTACCCAGATGTTTTTTCTTTACAATACTTTGTGTAGATATTCAAGGTTACTGTAGAATTTAGCATTTATTCCGTAACATAAAAACAAAAAAAAAACTGGTGTTATATTATGAGGATGTCAAATAGTCAAGTGTTTCTGATCACTTCTTATCAGTCTTTAAGTATTCAGCTAGCAGCTGAGCATGTTACCCTGTGCATGTTTACCAGTGAAATCTTGACTTCATGCCAGCCAGTGCGTGCTCTCTCTCTCACATACACAAACACACACACACACACACACCACAAAATAGTATCTTTGCCCGGAATGAAATATTGAGATGACATGGCTATATGTATAAATAGCCGCTGAGCACACTCCTCTCAGCACTTCCACTAAACCACATGTTGAAGATACCAGAGTGAGAGTCAGAAAATACTTAACCCTCAATACGTCTGTTTACCCGCTTCATCCATAAACATCTAAATCTCATAAAAAGTTTTTTTTTTTTTTTTTTGTCATATACAGTCTGTGCCACACACTGTTTATCTGTGTTGTTACTGTACATTCCTAGCTGGCATTTGGCCAGTATGCTAAACAGTATTCTTATCGATGCTGTCCCACACAGTAACGCACACTTGATAAAGCTTTCACGTGCATGTAACTTATGCATGTGAAAGTTGTATTGCTTTCATGATATGACATGATAAAGACAGACAAGGTCATGTATGTGTATTCAGGACCTTGTCTGTCTTTATCATATCATATCATGTATTCAAGTAGCAGTGAGGTCTGGGACAGCAGTTGGTTTTGTGGACAATCCATGAACTGTTACCGCACCTACTGTACTGTACTGTATATAACTCTGTTTGCACAAACTGTCTGACAGAATTTATTTATTTTTTTGGATTTTTTCCCGATTTTCTCCCTAATTTTAGTCGTGGCCAATTCCTCCCCGTCACTAGGGGGCTCCCACATTAAGGCT
>JAQMYJ010000003.1:23430800-23450695 GCA_030014305.1 Clarias laeviceps | reverse complement strand
CACAAAGTACCTCTCATCCCTCCCCTCTGAGAGAGCTCAGCCAATCAGCTCTCTCTAGGCCTCCGGCTGTGAGAGGTAACAGCATCACCCGGAGATCGAACAAGCGATCCCCGGACAGAATTTATTTCTATATATAATAAACTGAGATTGCATAAAAGCCCTGATGTCTCGTTTCTTTTAGACATTTTAGGGCTCAGCTGGGTAGTAGGGAAATTTCATGATCAGAGAGCTGAGGTCATAAAACACACCTATAATAATAATAATAATAATAATAATAATAATATTTATTATTATTATTATTATTGTTATAATTATTATTATTTATTACTTACTCACTCACTCATAATCTATACCGTATTATCCTGTATTTAGGGTTGTGGGGAGCCTGGAGCCTATCCCAGGAGACTTACGGGACGAGGCAGGGTACACCCTGGACAGGGTGCCAATCCATTGCGGGGCACACACACATACACACACACTCATTCACACACTACGGGCAATTTGGGAAAACCAATTAGCCTAATCTGCATGTCTTTGGACTGTGGGAGGAAATCGAAACACCCAGGGAGAAAACCCACCAAGCGAAGGGAAAACATCAGGAATCGAACCCAGACCCAGGAGGTGCAAGGCGTCAGTGCTAACCACCAAGCCACAGTGCTGTTTAAGTAATTAAATTTATTGTATTGTTGTTTTATCTTTTTTTTATTATTATTATTATAGTATTTATTTATTTATTTTTGTTATTCTATATACCTCTATGATTCATGCACACGGGCAGTGGTTGCCAACCCTGATCCTGGAGGTCCTGGTCCTGCATTTTTAGTGTTTTCCCTGCTTTACTAAACCCTCTTCTATCCAGAAAAGACCAGTCGGGTCTGATTAATTAGCTGATTAGTTAAATCATGTCAGCTGGGAACTGAGAAACTCAACAAACCAGGGTTTGGAACCATTGCACTAGGGCAGAAAATACACCTAACCAAGATGGCATATCTTTGAATATTGAATCTTCCTTTCAATTGATAATAAATTACACAATAACAAACACTCAAACTAACTGATAAATGTAGTACTACAAGCTGCTTGTCAGATTATATTACAGTAAGTGCTTTGTAACTAACCACACTGAACATAATTCAACATGTGCTTCTGCTCTGATAAAGCACATGCATTATTAACAGTGTTCCTCTGAAAAATTTTATTGTAATTGATTATAATGGTCTGCAATGAACTGGCATCCCATCCAGGGTGTATCCTTCCTTGTACCCCGAGTCACCTGACAAAGGGTCCAGGCAGACCGGAAAGATCGGATAGTGTTCTGATTGACTTGTCATTGAGTTGCCACAGTCATTGCACTGTCGCCACGCCAATGAAGTTTTCACAATGACCTCGTCATTGTGATATGACTATGGTTTACAGCATGCATGCAGCAGGTCATCAGTGTGTCACATTCAGAAGATAGTATAAATACTGGGTCCAATTCCTCACACCATCACTTTGTGATGAAAATCACTGCACGTGTCATGGTATTTTAAGCAGTATTACATGAGAGGGAGTACAATTGTTGAATGCATGATAGCCATGCTGATATTCAGCACAACAGCACTCCCTCTCATTTGATACTGTATTGCTTAATCATCTACTGAGCTGAGCTCAACAGTTGCAAGACTAGGAAAAAAAATACAAAATGAACACTCCACTGAGCAACTCAGGTACTATCTGGACTAACAGTACAGTACACAGGGTGACAGGGTGAAAAAAGGGCCAACCACATGTCCCACACTAACATACCCAACAGAAAGTGTCGTATAAAAATATGAATATGCTGCACAACATTGTGCTAACTATACACATCATTATCAGCTGCACAATGTTAATGCAGGGTGACACTGAAAACCTTGAACAATTTGACAACAATTTTACCAAGCTGAAGATCAATGTGATCATCTCAAGACAGGTCCCAGGACTTGTTCCTTTAATATGCTCTAGAAGACCTAGCCATGCTGGACATGCAGTTCATTGAATTCAGAGATGAGCTTGGCTTCATGACGACAAGTATGAACAACTGGTGAATTAAGTTTGACTGTGCAGCAGCTTTCCCAATTAAAATGTGTAAATGCTCAAAAGTAGGAACACAGTCCATGCACTGGAGCTTCTACAAAAAGACAAACTGACAGACTGACAAACACCAAATACATCATAATGCACACTGGAACCAATGATCTGCATTCCTGACAGGAGAACACAGCCAGAGAAATTTGCAGAATATGTGAGAGAGCATCTCGACTATTCTCAAACATCAGAGTTGTCATCTCCAGCCTACTACCGAGAAACAATGTAGCACCTACAGTACAGATACACTGGTCAGCTATGACATTATCACCACTGGGCATGACTGATGACCAAGTATGTGACAGGATAATAAACTGGTGACAGGATGATGGGCATCCATGGCTCACCTATGCCTGCAGTGGCCAAAGGCCAGCCCATCTGCCCAAAGGCCAATGATTTCTTGATAAAAAAAAATCAGGATACACCATGGGAATAGAAGTTGTGTCCAAAAAACATACCTTCTAATTCCATGGTCTTTTTATTTCTTTCTAAATCCAAACTTTTGAGTGGTACTGATTATATACATAGCCATTCAAAGTTAATACCCCCTCTCTTAAATCTATGTTTGCTTTGGGGGGAAATCATCTGATCATAGTGGGTCACAGTATTAATCAAACACAACCTAAACAAAAACATATAACTTTTTTTCATCGTGCCATTATTTAACAAAAATGAACCAAAAAAAAAAACAACATGCGAGGAATACCCCTATGATAATCAATAGTTTACAGATCCACCTTTACAGCAATAACTCATAACACAGCAATAAATCATTATCAGTATGACTTTATCAATCTCTCACATCATTTTGGAGGAATTTTGGTCCATTCTTCTTTACAGGTTTGTGGTTAGTTGACCAGGTTTGTGGTCCTTTCCTTATGCACAGCTCACTTAAGGTCCACAGCATTTCAGGTGGAATGAGCACTGGACTTCAACAAGGCCATTCCAAAATTTTGATTCTTTTTTTTTTCAATAATTCTGATTTAGATATACTGTACTGCTGTGCTTCCAATTAACCTCAGTCATGCTTTCTTGTTCTTTTTTAGAGAGAAGAGGCTTCTCCTGGCAAACTAACTGTGCTTGTTCAGTCTTCTAATTGGGTTGTCATGGACTTTAACATTTAAAATGCTCAGTGAGGCCTGTAGGATCTGAGATGTAGCTCTTGAGTTTTTTAATTTCTCTGAGCATTGCATGGTCTGACCTAGGGGTGAATGTCCTGGGACCTCCACTCCCGAGAAGACTTGCAACCGTCTTGAATACTTTTCTCTTGTGAATAATCACAATCCCATTTCTCACAGTAGAATTTCCCACTCCAAGTTCTTTGGAAATGGTCCTATAATACTGGTTCACAATACGGGCCCTTGAGAATCCCAGAATAGAAAAATTTTCCCGCTAATGATTGACTTTTGAACTGTTTCTGTGTCAGCAATCCATATGAGCCACCAGTCTTGGAAAACAAGTCACGGCACGTTAAAAGGCTCAGAAATCTACTACTTTAAAATCTTTGAAAAACTACTTTGGTAAAAATCATGTCAATCGAAAAAAAGGTTTTCTGCTGGTTTTGAGGTTTATGATGAATGCAGTCTTTCACGTGCAGAAGGTGGAGACTTCACCCTCTAGACCCTTTGAGATATTGACACAGTTCCAAGCCTTTTATGTTTGTTGAGCTCCTGTTTACTTCTTTTCTACACAACTTTTTGATACAGTATATTGAGTATTATTAACACTTGTGTTCATTTATTAAATTTCTCTCTTAGAATAAATACGTAGGAACAACTGAACAATTATGTATACAATATGGTTCTTTTTTATATGGTGCTTTTATTGGATTTTTATTGTTATTTTCCTTGATAAAAGATCACTATGATTCATCATAATCCTTTTTTTTTTTCAAAATCACTGCACCTCATCCTATTGACCAGTATATTGTACATATGATATTTCAAACCACAGACCCTTGTATTGATGTGCCTTAAGGAAGTCTGTAGGAGCTTAATGGAAAAACTAGGGGTCACACTCGGTCTGACATCAAGCTTCACACGTTAATGGTCAAATGGAAAGTGCTAACCTTGATTTGGGGTCATTTCTGAGAACATTCGGTCCTAGTAAACAAGATATTCCCTTGTTTAACTTCTTGTTTTATGGGGCTTTTTAAAAATTTATTCCAGGTGGTTATAATTTTTCTACAGTTTCTAATTCTTTTTTCTTTTTTGTTCCTAGTTCTGATCCCCACCGCATGAAAATTCCCCAGTGATTTCGGGCTCTGGGGCGGGGTTTAATGGGGACAGGGGGTGCTTGTCTTGTTGGACTGTGGTGAAGCCAAGCAAGGGGCTGGTACTGGGAGAATATTAACAGTTCAATCAGGGACCATGGAGCAAGGCCATTCCGTGCTTTATATCAATAATAGAATAGGATTGATAAATGAGTTTTGTCATGAAAGTACTATGCCCCTGTAATTACCTTTTGGTATTTTATGTAACCATGCATACATTAATCATTAATGGTGTTACTTACAAAGGACAGCTTTGATTGTTGTTTTAAACTCTCTCTATACTGTATATACACTCTATGTGGTCTAATATACGTACTATCTAATCTCTTTCTCTCTCTCTTTCTTTTAGGGGTATGGTGTGCACAGGCACTGGAAGTATCAGTGGGGAAGGTTAGCTCAGTTGAGGTGATGAATGGTAGCTCAGTCCTTTTACCTTGTACCTACAGTAGCTGTATTGGCATCAAGAACCTGTACTTCAACTGGAACTATAATGACAACGGGACATTGAATAAGGTGAGACCATCAGTTTTGCATTATTGTAGATCAACCTTACTGTCTTAACTGATCATATAAAGAAAACAGATAGAATAAATGAAGCTGGGTATAGAACTATCATTTTATTACTATAGGGGTCATTTTCCTTGGGAAAAAAATGGAGACTAGCTCTGTGCTTGTTTTCTAATAACCTACTTAATACTACCTTATAACTGTGACTTCATGTGTGGCATATAATATCCTTGCTAATTTTGAGACCACAATAAAAGAAAATACATAAAATCAATTAATTGAGTTTATCTACTGTATATGTGTGTATATCTGTGCATCTATATGTTTAGCGGTGATGCAAGATTTGGCCAGCTTTTTCTGTTGTTTCCTATTGTAAGTCACGCAACCTGCTTGTTACCAAGTTCAGGTGCTAAAGTAGAACGATTGGTTTGTGTGAAGGTCATAAGCATTCAGCATCAGTTTGGACTACTTTATAGATCAACCAACCCTTTGTGCAAAGACACTAACATACTAGCATTACTGCTAAATAAAGGCTTTATGTCCAATATTTCATAGGAGTTGAAGTTTTCTGTGGATCTAAGGGTGTACGTAGATTAAACGTCATTAGCCATGGCAGTTCCATTTATGGAGATGAAGCAGCCAGTGGTCCACCTTCAGCTTCTTTAAGTCAACAATGAGTTTCTTATTCTTGCTAATGTTAAAAAAATTTTGCAGACTGTCTCATCACTTATCATAGAAGTGTGCATTTTAATTATGGAGTTTAGGTAAAACCCGATGACACGTGAAGTCAAGTTCACCCGGAAGTACAGGAGTGGATTGAATGCAGGGCAAAGTACAAATGGTTCTGAACTGATCAATTACTTAACTAGATGTGCCCGCGACATTGTGTGGAATTTAATCGCACAATCATAAGTGCATTTAAAAAAATCTTCAACACCATCTGGTGAATTTTGGAATTAACTTCATTCGTGAAGTGCGTGGAATGAAGGTGTGAGATTGTGTTTATTAAATAGATTTCACTTGCAGACTCATAAGCGTGTATAAAATTTTTTTACAGTGCCATCTGTTGAATTTTGAGATTAATTAATGTTTTTTTTTAAGTCGATTTTTTTAAAGTCGATTTTTTAAAGTCAATTTTTTAGGGCGTTTTCCCCTAAAATATATCTTCTCTTTCCATGAACTGATCGCAATGGAACAAAGCCAATATGTAACCTCAAGCTGGGCCAAATACACCTGTGAAAACGAACCCAAATTCGGTCAGTTGTTTTTACGTGATGCGTGCACAAACAAACAGACAAACAGACAGACAAAAATTACAAAAAACATCTTGATGTACAGACACACCAACTTTACAGGTTTATTATATGTAATAAATAAATAAATAATAATATACTGTATATTTACATGAAAAATGAGGCTTGTTTTGTACACAGCAGCATTGTTTGTTTAAATCTTTATCAGTCAGTAAATTTAACATCTGTGACACAGATTCATACATTCATACAGATTCATACATTTATCATGTACATACCATACTACTGTATAATTACAGTATTTGAGCATTTGATCCATGACCCTGTATACAGGATAAAGTGGTATAAGCGATGAGTGAGTGAGTAAGAGTGAAGGTACAGTAGGTTCTTTAGATATGCTGCACCCATGCCCCACTTCCATGGACTAAAATTGCTTGAGTAATTAATTGTACTCTAACTTTACAGCAAGTGGTAACTATGTAATAGCAGATATTATTTATTTACTGTACAGGACACATTAACTCACATTAGTAATTTATCCGTAAACTGTGTAGCGTTAGTCATGTATATGACAAGCACACCTACAGAGACTGTAATTTTTCCATCCTGTACATGTCCATACAAACAGTAGGCCATGTGCCAGTTTACCACTGCATTGCATAAATTACATACTTAACAGGTTTAGCACACTTATGTAACAAAATGAGGCTTATTACCATTAGCAAATTATTAGAGTGCCATGTTATTAAAATTTTCATTTCTTGATGCTTTGAAAACAAAAGGATGGGGAAGAAAATGAATGTAGGTTTATAGGCTACTCATATGGGGTTATGAGATTGCTATGGTTACCTAGCTAGGAAACAAGCACAGGAGACATCTCCACTTCTACCACAGGAATCTATCCTAGGTATAGGGTGTATATCAGTATTGTACTGTACATACAGTACAGTAACTGGTCCTACAAGCTAGAGGTGGAATGATGCATCTCCACACATTAGTAAAGATTCTGTTCCCTTCAGCTATGTGAAGGAGTCGTTCCAGCTGAGGGTTTGGAGCCCCATGTGCTGACCTTCCATGACCGTGTGACGTTTGTGGGCTCCAGTAAGGACAATAACATCTCTATCGTGCTGTCGAACGTCACCTTCGAGGATGAGGGCGAGTACATTTGCTTTGCCCGCAACCCCAAAGAGAAGAACCGAAACCACAGTGCCATATTCAACCTCATCGTTGTTGACCAGCGTAAGAATCTTTCTAAACCCTTCAGAATACTGTTTAATGTATGTGTTTTCTTAATGCTAATAGTGTTAATAATGCTTATAGAATTGGATTTATTATTATTATTATTATTATTATTATTATTATAATTGTTGTTGTTTTAAATATTAACAATAATAATAATAATAATAATAATAATAAGTATTATTATTATTATTATTATTATTATTATATCTTTGATGCACTTTGTGTTTCTCATATAAACAACAACAATATTATTATTATTATTATTAATAATAATAACAACAATAATAATAATAAAAATAATAATAATAATAATAATAATAATAATAATATACACTGACAACTTATTACTATTATTATTATTATTATTATTATTATTAATTGTTGTTGTTGTTTATATGAGAAACACACAAAGTTAAAAAATTTCTTATTAAGACTAGGTAAGTGAAAAAATGTAAATGATGTATTTGTTGTATTGTTCAATTTGATAATTGGTGCACTTACCACAAGTACTGTATGTACACTGTATGTTTAAACTTAACTTGAGAAACTTCTTTACCCTTATCTTTAAATGATTGATGAACCTCATGAATGGCTTTTCATGACGCTGCATGCATTACCTGTTATAAAGTTTTTCTCTTATTTAATGCAGTTTTAGACATGCATTCTTTTTTTATTTGTTTAATCAATTCTAATTTTTATTTAGTTGCATCTAGTTATGGTGGCAAAGTGGCATAGTTGTTAGCACTGTGGCCTCACATCTACAGGGTCCAAGGTTGGAGTCCTGCCTCTGGTCTGTGTGCACAGAGTTTGCATGTTCTCCCCATGCTTGGTGGGTTTTCTCCATGTACTCCGGTTTTCTTCCACAACGACATGCAGGTTAGGTTAACTGGCATTCCCAAATTGGCCAGTGTGTGTGTGTGTGTGTGTGTGTGTGTGTGTATATATGGGTTAGTCTTAACCTAGTGTGATCCGACTTGAAATCGCCAGTACTGCATGCGTATACAGTACATTGTACAGTGTGCTGCTAGCACCAGATATCTCATGATTATTTTGTTAAAGAATGCTGTTTCACCTAGCACTTCATAATCTAGTATACTTTGATATAGATAAAATTCACACTTATACCCAAATAAAACCCTGCCTACTACCAAGAGTGACAAAACAACCCTCAAAAGACAAAAGACTCCACCTCAACCCTCTCGGGTTCACACTCTGACAATAACATACTTTTAACGTTACTCCCACTTAAAAAGTACATTATTGTCAGAGTTTGAACCAGAGACAATAGATTACTATTGTTTCAGAGACCGAGTATTCAAACAGGCTTAGTCCAGTGGATCTACTAGCAGGGGGGCGGTAGGGCTTGGCAGAAACTGGGGAATGCAGAGACAATGATTAGCAATGACTGGAGCTGTGCCACAGGACAATACTGTACTTCTCAAGTGGAGAGTAGAGACTGAAAACATGTGAGTGAGTAAGTGCAACTGTTAAGCTGTAAGCAAACATAAAATAGAACAAAACAAAAAATAAAACAAACAAAAAAGAAAACAGTTTTTTTTACACACATTAGTGGTTTATACTGATTACGCATAGTGAGCTTAACACTGCCATCTATCTGTCTGTTTCACCATGGCACAATTCTTACTAATTACTTGTTACAGACAGCATATGCAATGAAAAGGATTCAGACTTTGAGGAAATATTTTTTCGAGACAAAAATGGAAAACCACACTCTTAACACTTTTGATTCAGATGATTATGAGTTGATGTTGCATATGTCATGTACAATAAAAAAAAGTAGATTTTGCATATTTCATAATGAATTGTCTTCGTTCTGACAATGATCATTGTTAAAGGTGCTACAGTATATAAATAAAACTGAAATTACTTGATTGCACTGATGGACATCTTCCAATTTCGAAGAAAGTCAGCATGATTTGTTTTTCATATGCTGCATTAAAATTTCTTAACCAATGACTGCATCTATCCTACTCAACAGTGCCTGTTACCCAACAATGCTTGATTCATTACATGTAAAGTAAAATATCTTTTAGATGATTACGGCTTACATTTCATGAAAATTAAAAGTCCAGTATCTCAGAATAATAGAATATTTCCTAAGATTATGCCGACACTACTTGGTATTGCACTGAATATTTATTCACGGTTAATGCAAATTAGGAAGATAATAGTGTATTGCACTTAAGTCCAGAATATGTGGAACAGCTGTTGACCATAGTGGTGCATTACAGAGTAATGTGCGGTGATGTTATGTTGGGGCCAGTGGTACGTAGATACCCTGCTGAGTAATCTAATAGTCCTGGGAACGATGATGTTCTGCATGGACTTAAAGGATCCTATAACAGATGTCTTGTGGAGTCATACCCAGAGGGGCCAGAGTTGCCCCAGAAGCACAAGGGGAACCTACACAATATTGGGCTTAATGTTTTGCACTGTAGGTGTTTAACAGATTTCTGCTACTATACATTACTGTAAGCTCTGTAAAGTTCTTCCATCATTGGAAGCTGCACTCTGCTGATTCTTTGTGCTACTGTTTTGATGAAGTGCCTTCCTATCCTCTGAGATGGAACCAATGTACGGTGCCACTCTGTTATGGGGGTAATGTTTTTATGGATTCAGTGGTGCACTGGGTTGAAGCATGCTCTCTTCAGCTTTTTAAGAAATTGGGCTTTCCTTTTGGCCATTGATGGTGTGGCCATGAGAGTTACTAAGGTGGGCCCCAAGGAATTTAAATCAGTTAACCAATTCAACCTTTTGACAGCGGAATTTATTAGGAGGGGTTTAAGAGAATTTCAATTCATGTACTTCTGCCAAATCTATGGACAGAATATCTATTAATGTAAAAGCAAGTATATATAAATCCAATAATCCAAATAATTCAACTTCTCTGCCACTTATCATGTATACTGGGTAACAGGGCCCTGGAGCCCTGGACAGAGTGTCAATCCACCGCAGCATACGCGCTCACACACACTCACACACTCACACACAATGGGAAGTTTGGGAACACCAGTTAACTTAATCTGCATGTCTTTGGACTATGGGAGGAAACCGGAGTACACGGAGGAAACCCACCAAGCACGGGGGGACATGCAAACTCCATGCACTCAGACCACGAGGCGGAACTCGAACCGTTGACCCTGAAGGTGCGAGGCCACATTGCTAACCAGTATGCCACTTTGTATGCCACCAAAATCCATTTCATGCACCAAATAATATATCATCAGTTGTTGTGTATTCATTTCTTCTCAATATTTGATATCAAGTCATATCAAGTTGCTTATTATGTATCAAGCATTTTCTTTTCATTTGGTTAAACCAAATATACATATGCATAAAACATTGCTAATCAGATATATTGATGCTCTCCACACCGTTTACTTGCTCTGATTTGAGAATGTTTACTCTTATCACGTTTGTCATTTTGTTACTGAAGGTTTATTTGTTTCATAAGACTATGTGTAGGTTCCCAGGAGCTTAAACTGCAACATGCATCTTAGGCAGAGCAAATTACCTACAGTAGGTCAGTTTGCCTGATAAGTTTGCCAGATCCAATGAGTCAATCTGTTGCAATTTACTAAAAGTTCACAAAAATAAATGTTGTTAGGGGAAAACCCAATATCTGTCTTAGCAGTAGTTCCCACGCGTAGTGTTTACTTGGCCAGGCCACCAAAGTATATGGACGACAACCCCCCCCCCCCAAGCATATTTGCCAACGCTTTTTAAAGAATGATATCATCTGTAATCGATTAACTAGTAGCGGACAGTTTCCTCTTGTGCTACAGTACCACTTCTATTCATGCTTATTCTGCTACAGCAAGAAAGGCGTACTGTAGTTCCTCATGGTGAACGGGCACTTTTTTGACAAACTTCCTTGTTGTTTATGGGTTGGTATGTTGGAGATCTGAAATGTGAAATTAGTAAAAATATCAAATAAATCTAAATGTGTTAAATGTCATATGCATTTATTGTTGGCTACCACTGCAAGTATATTTTAATCTAAACCTTGTATCTTGTGTAAGCGATGTTGTAACGGTGCAGCTGTTTCGGCAGTATAATATTTATCTTCTGCTACCGCCAGCATTGTAAAAATGTAACAATAATTCAGTTTTCCTTTGTTACTTTGTCCAACAGTTAAGGAAGTCGACAACACATTGACAAAACTCATTGTGTCTGGGATTGGAGGGTTGATCGGCTTGATCATCATAATCATGGTAATAAAGGCAGTCGTCGTCCATTTTCTCAACAAGGCCCAAGAGAAAAAGTAAGTCGGATTTGTCCATTAAAAATTCTTGTGTGAAATGTGTGAAAATGATTCGTCATGCTCTATGAAGCAGTTTTTCACCATTTGAGTCCTGGGATATGCCTGTGCCATCAGGGAAGAATAAGATATCCTGGGTGATTCATTACATTCTACAGCTGTCAACATTTCACCAAGTGATCTCTATTTATGATTTTTTTCTTACCACTATTTTACAGGTTTGAATAATGTGTTTGATGGTTCTTAACCCAATTCCATTCATTTAAAATCTCTTTAGTAGTTTTAATTTCTTGATGCATGCCAGAAGATTTGGCGGTGAGCATGGACACTCATGAGCACTGACACCCCACTATAATAGCCAGCATTAACCTTTTCAGCAGTGTGCACTACAGTAGACCTTCATAAACAATTATTTTCACCCTAATTAATTAGCAATTATTTACACCCTAATTCATACAAAGAGTAGTTGTATGATTTACCTGTGTTTCAGAAGAGTCAAATATTTCTCTGCATCAAGCAGAACACTACTAAGAACATTGTTGAAGTTGAACAGAACAGTGGTGAACCCTCATGTTTATAGAAGAAATGTGGTCAAAGAAATCATGAACGATAATGAACAGAGGTTACTTAAATGCATGGTGTTGCATGCAAGCTGTCAATAACATCAAGAGGAAGTCCTGCACCTTCTTTACCTCTGCTCCCTGTAGCCTCATCGTTCCACTTGGGTCCTTCTCATTCACACACATGTATTCTGACAGAAATATGACTGACATTACTGACAGAAATATGACTATAGGGCTCTGTGACTATAAAAAAAAGACAAATCTTTAAAGAAAAAAGACTTCAGGTCACTACTGAGCATAAAAAACTCACCGGAGCAATGGAAAATGTCAGATCCATCAGGACCCTATTTCAAAGAAAAAAAATTGAAAACAGTGGCAAGTGCCATGGCAAATGAGGCACCATGATCAAAGCTAAAGGTGGTCCAATGAAATAATGGGCAACTTTTTTTCTTTTTGTCCAGGCAGTGTAAAGTATATGCAGTAGATATGGATAGAGTGCTTAGATCACCTTTTTTGTTCTTTTTTTTTTGACAGTAATCTTATGAGAAATATAACATAAATAACTCTTCTTTGTCTTTCGGCTGTTTCCTTTCATGGGTCACCACAGCAAATCATCTGCCTCCATCTAACACTTATCTTCTGCATCCTCTTCTCTAACACCAACTAACTTCATGTCCTCTCTCACTGCATCCATAAATCTCCTCTTTGATCTTCCTTTAGACCTCCTGTCTGGCAGTTCCAACCTCAGCATCCTTCTATCAATATGCTCACAATCTCTCCTCTGAACATGTCCAAACCACCTCAATCTGGCCTCTCTGACTTTATCTCTAAAACATCGAACATAGGTTGTCCCTCTGATGGACTACTCCCAAAGAGAACCTCAACATCTTCATCTCTGCTACCTCCAACTCTGCCTCTTGTCTTTTCTTCAGTGTCTTTTCTAGCATCACTATTCTCACCACGGTCTTGTACACCCTTCCTTTCATTCTTGCTGATAGTCTTATATCACATAAACCTGACACTTTTCTCCACCCATTCCAACCTGCCTGTACCCGCCTCTTCACCTTCTTTCCACACTCTCCGTTGCTCTGGACCGTTTACCCTAAATACTTAAAGTTCTGCACCTCCTTTACCTTTGCTGCCTGTAGCCTTATCGTTTCACTTGGGTCCTTCTCATTCACACACACGTACAGTATTCTGCCTTGTTACGGCTAACCTTCATTCCTCTGCTTTCCAGAGCGTAATCCCACCTCTCTAGACTTTTCTTCATCTGTTCCCTGAAAGCACAATGTCTTCTGCAAACATCATGTCTGTCTAACCCCATCTGTCATCCTGTCCATCACCAGAGCAAACAAGAAGGAACTCTGAGCTGATGCTATAAAAAACATAACTTTATATATAATTTCCCATTGTTAAAAGCTATATATTTTTTGTACTTGCTAAGACATCAGTGAAAGGAAAAAGGGCTCTGTTATGTGGGGGTAAAACCAACTCCAGTCCTAGACTTGAGTGTACAGTAAGTGGTAATTTACCCTACTTTGCAGATTCAAGAGGGAACAGTGTGTGATTTGGCAAGGAACCCCACTAGTGGTATAAGACAGCAGACCTGCTAGTCAGTGTGTTGGCAAATTGCCTACTGTTAAATAACATAAAACAAAATAGGACAAGTTCCAAATAAATGTGCATGCAGATGGCAGAATTATTTGTTAAATGTAAAAGAGCTAAATTGGAGAGTCATAAATATTTTGACATCTCAGCAGTGGCTAGAACTTTAACAAAATGTGATCAAAGGATGGAATACAGTCATCCTTCTGTGATTAATCAGTTTATGTATTACTCAATCAATCAATCAATCAATTCATCAGCCAGTTACTTATTTAATTATTCTTCAGCAATAGCTTTTACCTTGTCAAAGTCATAGTGGATATGGAGCTTATACTCTGGGCATGTGTATTATATACAGAATGTTTCTCCTCTGATTATTCAAGAAACTTAAAGTAAACTTCTTATTAAGTATAATAAATAACAAATAAATAAATAAATATATAATTTATTGATGGCACAAATGCATCGCTTGTGATGTTGCGTAGTACAGTATGTTTGTATAGAGTAAGAGCTTCCCTACCAACATGCACAGTTAGAATGACCTACTGTATGTCAGTTAATATAAAATGGATGCCTATTGTTGCATTACTTTCAGTACAGACCTCGTATTATATCAGCAGCCATTTTAAATGACTTTGTAAAATTGCCTCTTACAGCCTTCTAACAGAAGCACTAGCCTTTTCAGCAGTACAGTACATGGATTCTTTTTCTGGCCTTTTTGTGCCTACTTTTAGTTCTAATTGCAGTTACTTTCTGCATTTGTTTATTCTCACATAATATAATGTATAAACTTTTCTCTCTTTATTGCAGTAAAGAGTGCCTCGTGAGTTCAGGAAATGACAACACAGAAAACGGCCTTTCAGGATCCAAAGCAGACAACAAAGCATCACCAAAGGCATAGAAATCAAGCGTATGTGCAGAAATAGGCCAATGTATGGATGTTGTGGATATATAATTAATGTTATAAATATGGACTGTTTTATCTTTATGGAACAAAATGTTAATATGAAATATGATATATTCTAGAAAACTGCTCAATATATTTTAGAAATATTTAGTCTGATTTTTGGGCTGGACACTTTTTGACAATGCTTGGTTTGCAAGGGGCTTAAATATACTGTACTGTCTTAGGCACATGCAAGGACTGGAAATAAAAACTGTAAATCTGAAATATTTGAATACAGTCTAAAAAAATGCCTCAGAAGTCACAAAATTGCCATAAATATACTCAGTATTAAAACACTAGCCAGTGGAGCAGTCTTTGTGACTGAAACTCCTGGAACCAATAGACTCTCTTTCCATGTTGCTTAGATATTTAAATTTGTCTTTCTCATAATTATTATTATTTTATTTTTTTAACATATAAAGATAGTAATGTACTAATTATACTGGTGTTTATTCAGTTATTTATTTTGAATAATTTAAATTTCAACAACATTTCAAATTATTCCCCCTGCAGAAATTTTAATATTGTAATGTAAACTGCATGTGCACTACAGTATGTTTTGGATAAAATGTTAACCATAACTGCAAGCATTAAAAATGCATCCCAGATATTAAGCACCTTAACTAAGAAGTATCCAGCCCAGAATTAGAAACATTTTATTTGCAATCACATGTCCTGGAGGTCCAGTACTCTTTTAGTTAGTTGCCTTCTCTATTCCAGCACATCCAAGTTTTCGAATTAAGAAATAAACTCAATTTGTTAGAAAAGAGAAACTATTTTATGTACTGTGGCCTTCCAGGGCAGTTTAAGTGTAATATCCATATTTAGCAAAAACACATGTGCCTGCTAATGATTTCAACTTTTCTTGCTTTTTAGGTAGTCTTTAACTGCTATGAAAACTTATCTGCTATGAAAGGGGGGAAGAAGAAACTTCTTATAAAATAAGTTCCTTAGTACATTAAGACAATCCCACCCCTTTAAGGAAAAAAAGTTTCTTCCCTGCCGAAAATGAATGATTCTTTGTTATGCTGCTTTTATCAAGTTAACCAATGCAAAAAAAAAAAGCATGTAAATGATTCATATATGTGCACTTACCGGCTTACCGCTCCACTCGGATAATACACAGTGAGAAGCAAGACGAGGGCCTTTTACAATACGAGTGACATAAATGTGGTATTAGGATGAAGTAGAAAAAAAATAATAAATAATGAGAGAGAGAGAGAGATACAACAAAGTAAAAAAATAATTATATATATATACAGTAATAAAATGAAAAATGAAAATCCTTAAAACTACAATTATATTCATTACAAATATAGTAGGATTTATTATATTCACTATGAGCTAAATGACCAGAATAGAAATATCAATGAATGAGACTAGTGTAAATAAAAGGTGCATTAGGTTACTGTACATATTACTGTAAGTTATATAAATACATATTACTTTGCAAGACATGCTGAATGTCAGAAATAACTATTCAGAGACTGAAATTATAATATAATAAGAGACCTTTTTTCAGTAACTTCATTGTATCATACAAACACATACTGTACACTCCTCTCTCTCTCCTTTGCTCTCTAATACTCTCATGGTTTACAAATATGTAAAGAGACAGATATCTATACGTCTTCCATTAGAGTCGACTCTTAGACTTCAGGGGCTCTGGCGATCTCAGTTGTTCGGAATTCTTTCAACAGAGCAGTTTTGCGTGTGTGTGTGTGTGTGTGTGTGTGTGTGTGCGCGCACGCATGGGCGTGTGTAGATTTTGAGAATTGATTATGTTTGATTTTCTGTCTGGCCAAACTAAATAAGTACAAATGGTACTTAAAGTATTAATGTGTGGCAGCAATAACTGCAGAATCTAAAAATGGCTTTTTGCGCTGTTTGCTTTTAACCTCTGAGAGTGAGTACTATTTCTGTCAATGCACTGATGTTCAAAGCATTGTACTGACATCATTAATGTTAAGTGTCCATGATTCTGACGTTTCAGGATGCTCTGATTTCAAAAGGCAATACCCGTCAGTTATTCGTTCATGTCTGTTCCATGAAGACCGGAATTCATTTTCTTTGTTGTACATGTTGCATTTGGTTTTACCCCACATTCACACGAACAGAAAAAGGGGAAAAGGCCATAAATTTGTGTCACTATGGAAGTCCACAAGAGTCTAGTTTGAATCAAAATATGGTTTGTTTTTAAGCAAATTCAGACAGGGCATTATGGCTGTAGTCTGATAGCTAATTTTAAAGGAATGCACTTACCTTTGTCTTTTAAAATTCTCAATTTATCAAATCAACTTCAATTGAAAAAGCAGAAATAAAAAGAATTAATACATGCTTGTTGCTATGCATACTGTAAGTGCATTGCAAAAAGAGACCAATTGATGAGGAAAAACTTGTAGCACACAGTGAAGAGTGAATGTAGGCTACTGTATGTCAGAACAGTTAAAAAAAAAAAACTTTATTATAAATAATATTTGCTTTGAAATAATTCAAAATCAAGTGAATTAAATATTGCTATTAAATATGAATAATTTGTATGAACAAATATCACGAATAACAAAACTATTTACTTTAGCTTGCTGTACTTAAAAGTAAAAGTAAAATAACTGGCAGTGCAAACTTATCGGCTTGTCCTATAGAAATTCTTGCAGTCATTGTTTTATTGCTCAAGCATGCCCAAGCAATATAGACATACAGTAATATAAAACCATAAAAATACCTGAATGTACTTTAGCTTGCCGTGCAAATCCATCATCTTCTTGCATGCATAATCAATATAACACAATGTAAAATAAAACAAAAAACTATAAAAGCTTGTAAGGATGGTTTAGCAGTAATATGCTTGCCATTATGCCATATTACATGATAGAATTTTACAATATAAAAGAGTAGAACAATTATGTGATGTTAAACGAAATGAGTGCCTGCATGTTTCAAGAGCATTCTGGTGCATTCAAATGACAGTTATAGTCGTAGTAAGAACACGCTGATATTTTTAAAATAGTTTATTTATTATATTAATTATAATCCTTAAACTGATGTTATCAGAGGATGCTCCAATCCTGTTGTTGTACCCCTAAAAAAAAAAAAACTAAACAAAAAACAAAACAAGCCTGCCCATTTACTATGACCAAGACATTATATTATTATAATTATAATTATTATAATAATAATAATAATAATAATAATAATAATTATTATTATTATTATTATTATTATTATTATTATTATTATCTGTGTTATATAGTACAAACAGTTTGTGTAGTTGGGCACTCAGTTACACAGCCTGTGCATATATGGGCTAACCCTGCCAAAAAACAAAAAAATGAACAAAACAAAGAAAAAAAAAAAAAACTTTTCTCAGAAATGTTGTGCCTACAAAAGTATACAGCTACATTTTTCGAACATCTTTACAACATCTAGAACAGATTTTTAAATGGGTACACTCCACCAGAAAACAAGACCTTATCGCCAACCTTAACAAGGCAGCAAAACCATGAGATTATGAAATGACCAACCAGATATCACTGCTGGAACAGCTACTTCTTTCACTGCCAAGATACAAAATCTTCGAAACATTTCATTCCAGAGAGCACTCTCTCTTTTTATACTTTCTACAAAATTTTCATTACAAAAGTTGTAATTCAATAAAAATTTATAAAATCAACTATTCAGTGAATTTCAGCTCCAAGACAAAAACGGTATATATAGCTTGCTGATAACTCTTCCCCTGTCCTGCACAGGTCCTTCCTCTGAAGAAAGGTGTTTTTATTATTATTATTATTATTATTATTGTTATTATTCCTTGATAGACCTTCTGAGCGTGTCTATGTGGCAAATCCTGGAGTAATACAGTTGTTTATCCACTAGATCTGTCCTCATTGCCTGGAAAATGCTTATAAACCACACCAACATGAACTGTAGAGATCAGCTTCTTTCTTTGTAACAATGTCTGCCATTCTCCTTTACTATGCACTTCAGTAGCAGATTTAAATTCTAAAAAATAATAATTATTAAAAGTTTTCATAAAAAAAAATAAATAAAATAAAAACAGCGTGTGTCTTCATTTATACTGTAGTTAGTGTATGTATGGTGATTGCATGCTTGATATACTGTATGTGTTATGGAAGAAGAGATCAAATGACATTGTTCCTTTAAATTCCATACTTTTATTTACACCTACATTTAGTCTCTTAACAAGTACAAAACAGTGGGGAAAAAATTAAAAATATATATATTTAATTAAGTTCCTCAATTCTAACACAGACAGAGTGAATGGGTATGACATTTATCACATCAAATAATAAAAGTTTTGAGTTTAGAAAAGCAAAAAAACTAAAAGAAAGAAGAAAAAAAAACAGCCTAACATCAAATATTACATATAACAAATGCATGATTTAGTCTTAAAAGAGATAAGATACATTTTCTATATTCAATGCTTGTTGACATTCTGGCTTCATTTAGCTTACTGGGGTACAACTGTACGTACTTGCAAAGGGAAAAGGCACTTTAAAAGCACAAATGAAAAGCTCAGTAAACCCGAGTGCAAAAGTTTATCTACTGTATGGCTCAAAACATCATGTTTGCTGGTAAAAGTAATTGCCCCTCATCAGCAATTTACTGGTAAGTACCACAATGTTCCATAACTAATGATTAACAGTCAATATAAAATATATTATTTACAAATCATAATTTAAAGAACTAGGTTACTACCTGCCCCTACTGCTTCTTAGATTAAAAGCATCCCTGAGAAGAGGAGTTGCCACAGTTGGGAAGAAAAGATTCAATCCTGACTCCATGAATGAATCAGGTCCTTACCATTTCCGCATTTGTGGATTTAATTTAAGTGAGGTGCTTGTGCTTAAGTACTTCGTCACAAAATTCACTTCAATTCAAAATGGACTGTATTGTTTGGATTGCACTGACGTTTGCAGCTGTACTAAAATGTTGTCATCCTCATGTTGGCTTTGCCTCAAAAGTCCTGTTAAAGAAAATATGAGCAATCCATGATTTAATTTTTAAAATCACACATACAGTTGTGTTCAAAATAAATAGCAGTGTGTTGAAAAAAGTGAGTAAAGCTCCATATCCATATAATAACTTTTAATTTAAA
>JAQMYJ010000003.1:23411286-23430700 GCA_030014305.1 Clarias laeviceps | reverse complement strand
TTTCTATTACTCCACTACACCTACAAGTAAAATATTTACCATGAAGAAATATAATTTCTCCCAAAAACAATTATTGACCTGGTTACTGATGTTGGACTGCTATTATTTTGAACAACTGTAAGTAGTCACATTTTAACTCGGTACACCTAATGCATATTTAAATATTTTAATGTGGTCACTTTATTGACTTTTATTGCATGTAGGATTGCAAATAGGTCCTTAGCATGACACACTAAGCTTTTAATTACATTAAATGAAGTTATTGAATAAAGAAGTTTTAATAAACAATTATGTTTTACATGACCAAGATTACATGATTCAGTACAGATATATTGATAAACATAAAATTACCTTCATGACTGTGTAGACCCAGTTGAGCATCTGCTCCACATTAGAGTAAACACCAGGTTCACCTTCTCTGGCACATCCTACACCCCAACTCACCACTCCTACCAACGTCCAGTGGTTTTCAAGACGCACCAAAGGACCCCCACTGTCACCCTACGAGGGATTAAAAGGAAGAAAGACCAGGATGAATCTTCAGTGTTTCAACAATTTTTTTCTTCAGTTAAATTTCCATAACAACATTATAGCCACAAGCAGCAATATGCTGGGTCCAAGCACCATTTGCAAGTAGTGCCCCAGTGACCATTACTTGCAACATGAACATTAGATACTTTGAAATAATGTTCAGGGTTAATGAGGATTTATCTGTGCTGATTTGGTTGATGGTGGTAATGACGGCGAAAATGGCTCACTTAATGTGCTAATCTT
The DNA here is from genome assembly GCA_030014305.1 of Clarias laeviceps. Taxonomy (NCBI): domain Eukaryota; kingdom Metazoa; phylum Chordata; class Actinopteri; order Siluriformes; family Clariidae; genus Clarias; species Clarias laeviceps. Next base: position 23,429,926 of record JAQMYJ010000003.1, on the reverse strand, counting down.
AATAAAAATTAAGATTACTGTTAGTGTAAAATAAGTTTTAGAAATATATTTTAAAATGAGTTTTTATATTTTAAAATAAATATGTAATATTTAAAAATAAAAAATAAGTTTAAATAAAATATTTTAAAATAAGTTTGAGTAAAATAAGAAAAATAAATTTATTGTTTAAGTAAAATAAGTCATGCAGCTAAAGTTGATTGGTGGGTGGCATGCGTATTGTTTACAAATATATATATATATATATATATATTTTTTTTTATTATAGAGCTTAGGACAATCTTGGTTGTTGTTGCATCAATTTTGACCATCCACTGTGTTGAAAAATGGTTCATATGAAAATATTAATACATCTCTACATCATACCTTAAAAATTAATAATATTGCTATTGTTCAAGGTAACATGTTTTTCAAACTGTTTAAAATTATTAATCCAGTGTTGTAGATTACACTTTTTATTTTCAGACGTCGGTCAAACGTATAATTTTTCACCGAAATTGAAGTAAATTGTTTAAAAGGGTAAAAAAAAAATATATATATTTTTACCTAAATAGCTTTTTGTAGAAGTGGGTAAAGCCAGAGGGGCCAGTTTTAGAGTGGACATGGCTTATTTGTCGACCACTTGTCTCATAATCGACAAGGACAGTAGGTATTTAATGGAGAATTTCTGTCTGTATCCCAGTAATTAGCAGGAAGTTTAATTGCAGTCGTTATAAATTTGCAGTTGGAAGAAAGCTGTTAATTTGGGCAAGTTTATGCATTGGCTTCCAAGCCTATGCCAATGGATAGGTGGTATTGGTGATAAGTCTTACACCTAGGTGATAAAGTGAATTTTCAGATATCATGCAACACCATTTTTTATAATGCTTAATGTTACTCATAACCCGATCCATGCTTTGTTTTTTGTAAATATGCATACACATTTATATTTTTAATCAGATAAAAAGAAACACATTTGCTAAATACAATTTCATGCCCTTTAATGTAGTGTCCGTAATCTTTTAAAACTCAAATCTTTTAATCATCTTAATCGTCATTCAGATGAAACTTGGTCAATTTTAATTTCACATGAGAAGACAAACCTGAAAAAGTGTATTATTCTAAAATGCCAAATTGTTAAGATATTGCAAAATGAATTTGACATGGTTATGGACACTACAGACTTATTGTTTAAGCTTTTACTAAAAAAGAACTAACAAAACAATTTAAGCAACACTTTTTATACTGTAGGTCATATTCTTCTAGAAACTTACACCAATTTTAGCATCAATACTCAAAAAATATGAATAACTAGCATTTCAAATTATTATTGTTTGAAGCGATACAGTATAACAGTGCAAACTGGCCATCTTTGGGGCACATATTAAATCATCTCTCCAAAAGGGCAATTTTAATGAAGCAAGATTGGTCACTTCCTTATAAATTTCCCTTAGGGTTTGAAGCCCTTAAACTTAAATGTAATACTCCTCTGCATACCCACTTTGCCTTGCAGATACCATGTTTCTCATGTACAGTACTGTTTGAGAAAGTAGTAATTAAATTTTCCATACTGTGTTTTCCATACTGAAGCTTCCCAAGCAACTTTCCTGTAAATTGTTTGATTTCACAGATTCAAGTGTGCTATTAGAGACCTCTAGTGGACGAACATATATAAGCTTTCTTAGATGACGGAACTGTCTGAATCAAACTGCCATGGTGAAAAAGCAAAGTAAGTGGATAAATGAATTAATCAATAAATGAGAACATAAACAGACTGATGTAAGCCATGCAAAAAGTTTTATAGTTATCATAGTGGAAACATTAACATGTGTTGGCAGTGATGGCGTTTGGTATGTTGATAGGGATAATGCATGAGGCTTAAAGTTGTGTTTCTTTTATAGGTCATTGAAGCCAATCAGGATAATTTATTTGCACATGAGTAAGAATTCTATTCTACTTCTTATCTAAAACCAAGAATCCACACAAAAACTGAGAAAAAAAAAATCCAGTCCTGTCTAGTTGAGTTTCCAAGACCTTCATGATAATATACAATAAATTATATAAAATGTCTATTTTTTCCTTTCCTCCTGCACAACTTTTAAAAACAACTTTTACTTGTTTATATGGATAATAAATCGATAACATTTTTAAATGTATACCTGGCAGGCGTCCACTTTGCCCTGCAGATACCCCGCACAAAGCATTCTCTTAGTGATGCTACTACCATAAACGTCAGGACTAGAACACTGAGCGCGGTCTATGAGTGGAACCTCAGCCTTCTGAAGGTTTGACGACAGCTGGCCTGGACAAAGGAGATGAAGAGAAATGGAAATTGAGATATATTGATATTTCGGACATTCTACAGAACTTCCAGTTCCAGTTCGGAACAAATGGAAGTCATAGGTGAGGATATACCCAAACATACACACAAATTTTATAAATAAAAAGACAGTACACAAATACATACAATTCGTACTAAATGAATACTGTGTTACCATTTTCGTGCTGATAGCCCCAGCCAGTTACTACCAATGGGGTTCCTCCTTGGAGAACAAGACCAGAAGGTGGGAGGCACACTGGCTTCACGGTAGCTAGTGGGAATTACCAACAAAAAATATCAAAACTTTCGCAAACCGTTTCACTGTCACTCTTAACATTGATCTGTTTAAAACAGAATAAAAAAAAAAAGGGGGGGGGAAAGAAATTTGAACACCATATTAAAATTGTTTAATGAAACAAATGAAATGTACAATATAAATAAAATATTGCTTATATACAAGAATACTAAACAGATTATTTAACAGGTATACTGTTCTTGGTAATAAACAGCCGCAGACATGATGGCATACCTACAGAACACCCTCCACTTTATTAGGATCACCTGTAAGCATGTACTGTACATGCATGCAGTCATGTGGCAGCAGTGAAATGCAAATACTACTGCAGAAACAGATCAAGAGTTTGACTTCATTTTTACATCAAACATGAGAATGAGGTCTAATCACTGTGATGACAGCAGCTGGAGACAAATTAGTTTCTATTGCTGGAGAAAGGATTTGTGACCATCATGATTACTGACTCAACCAAACTGTACAGCTGAAGACTGGAATAAAAGCGTCCAGTTTGATAGTGTCTGAATCTTGGATGACTTGCGTGGACTTCTGCTCACTATGGTTAAAAAAAAGGATCTCATTTGTGTTACTTTTGTCTTAGACCCTTTATACACGATTCTTAGGATGTTTATGTATAAAATTTCAACAGTTTCTGAAACTCTCAAACCAACCTATCTGACAGCAACATCTCCACCATGGATGCCATTTCTTCTCCATTCTCACATTTAAAGTGAAAATTAACTGAAACTCTTGACCTGCATGTACAGAAATTCACCCATTGCACTGATGTCACATAATTTTTCTATACAACGAGTTGGCAAATAAATTGTTGATAACAGTGTTGTAATAAATAAAGGGTTGCCATATCACACTGACAAAATCCTACATAGCCAGTGCTGAAAAATACAACGGATCAAGAATATTGTAATAATAATAATACATTTTAAATAATGATTGTTGTTGTTGGAAAACCCAAATTTTTGGAAACCTGAATGTGTATCTTTTTGCATCAACCTCTTCTCATAACTGGCTACAAAGAGATCAAATGTAAGACTAAATGCCATAGGCATCGCAGAACTTGAAATACATGCTGGTGCACGCACACACGCACACAGCAGATCGTTAACTTGAACTGAGTGAACTGTAACCTGAGCTGAACTGAAATTCCACCAGTAGGAAACGCTGTACAGAGAACTTACTGCTCAAAGAGAATCATACCCATGGTAAAGCATAGTGGTGGTAGCATTATCCTATGGGAATGCATCACTTTGAATGATTGATATAAACAGACATCATATGACAAACATCACTAAAATAAAAAGTTGAAAAGGGACAATAGCAAACAAGTTTTCTAAGCATGGGCAGAAGGAAGTCACTTACACTGGGGGTGCTGGAATTTTTTAAAGCATACAATCATGTTTAAGTTTTCTCTTTTATTGCTATGTATTTGTATGTATGGGTGTGTGTGTGTAAAAACATGATAATCATTTAATTATAGCTGGTCTCATTATTAGGCAAAGACAATCTCAGATGAATAACAACTACTTTTTTTTTTTTTTTTACCCCGCCATTGTTTTATTAACAATTTTAAAGCCAAAAAAACATAATGCTGGCAATACTAAGTACCCCCTTATTCAAAAGCTTTCAGATCCACCTTTAGCAGCAATAACAGTAATAAAGTGATATATAATAAAGTAATATATAATAAAAAAATAAAGTAATCCTTTCCAGTGTGACTTTTACAGTCGTTTACATCGCTATTGAACGTGTTACTCTATTTTTGATGCAAATTAATCATATGACCAAGTTTGACCCTAATGACTTCCTGTTAATCACAGTGCTGTTCCCTGGATGAGGGAAAAGTAAAAGCATATTGATAAACATAATCCTACCTCTTATAGAAAGTGGTTTTGCAAGTTTGATCATCGTCAAGTCATAATCATTGTTTTCTGCATTGTACTGTCCATTCACAATGATTTTATCCACAGCATTGCCTCCTAGTGATGTTATGTATGTACTGCCTGCCACCACCCACCATCTGCTCAGTGTTGCCCTACTGTTCAGGAAAAATCAGAGAAATGCTAAATCAGTTTTTCTTGTATTTGAGTTTTTCACGTTAAATACAAAGGAAAAAACTATATGTGAATACTAATACTAAATGCAACTTTAAAATGCATTTAGGACTGACTTAAACAATCACCTTGTAAAGCAGTGAGCTGCTGTGATAATCCAGTATGGTGACAGTATCGATCCTCCACATGTGTGCTGGCCATTCAGTTGCAGACTCACCTGCCATGGCCAGTTATCAATGAGTGCATTTTGCCCTCCTACAATCCTGCTCTCATGTACTTCAGGCCCACAATCTACAAGCATAACCACAATCACAACGTTTAATAAAAAAGATCTTGTAGGTCTTAATTTCCCTGCTTTAAGCAATATTTTACTTTAAAACTGGACTTAAAATAAGATGGTATTAAAACAAGATGGTATCAAAAAAGTTTCAAGATGATAGCATGAGGCTGCATGCATAGTCACAGGGAGAGCCAACCTTCATAAGTCAGTGTGCCAAAAGACATTGTCCGGTGTACGCTGGTAGCTCTGCAAATGATACTATTCTGACCACATGCGTTACCACTTCTGCCATTTCGTTTTGAGTGGCATGCGTGTGAATCTCGGCATGTGAATCTCTAATAGACTTAAAATTGCATCCTTTTATATATAATTGTTAATTAAAAAAAAACTTGACCACCTGAAGCAACCCCACAGGCTTGTGCAGTGGAAACTACGCATGATGTGTACATCACTTCATGTGCTTCCCTTCTTACCCCGATGAACCCATCGATCTGGAATAGGGTCCATCTGAACGCATCTGATCACATGACCTTTTTTTTTTGTTTGTTTTTGATTATTGCTCCAAAGTCCAGTCCTTTAATCTACTAGCACATTTAAGCCTTTTTTTTCTGATTAGGCTACGCAGCTGTTTAGTCCCAATTCTGTGAGTTCTCATTACATTGTGTACATATGGAACTGCTCTTATTTTAACTATTAAAACACAGCTATGGTTAGGGGAACATACTGTAATATAATAAGCTATGCTTACCTGAGCAGGATAAGGAAACTACGAAACCTGAACTGCATGTTTTTCTAGAGAAGAGAAGCAAAGATGTCATAACTACCCAGTTCTGTTCATGTGACATTACACTTAATCAAAAGGCAGATTTATACAGTATAGTAGATATACAGTATATGCAGGTAACTGCATATACTTTACAAAAGTAAAGTGAACTAATGATAACTGACTGATTTGTTGTGTTGAGGGAAACCTGCTGTGCTTCAATCGGTCCCACGGCACAATAAGACTGCTTCAGATCATATGACAGATCAGTCAGCCGGACTGAACTATATGAAGGATTCCTAGACAGAAAAAAAATAAAAAATCTGACATCAGGAGAAGTGGATTAAACAAGTCGCATTAGGTTTTAGTGGATCAAACAAGTTGCATTAGGTTTTCATGCCTTCTGTTTGGGGTGCACTGAAACACTAATGATCTTAATATCACAGTGTAACATGGACCTGTAGATTGGATCAGACTTATTTTACATGTTTTTCTGTAATTTATGCCATTTATGTAATTTATACCGACAACAAACATACAATCCAGAAGCATGCAACTTTTTATTACATGTTACCAAATATTGCAGAAAATCAGTTTGGTCACCATCAAGCATGGGCCAATATTCATAACTTTAATATACTGTAATTATATTATATAAAAACTAATATACTAAGTTCATTCCTAACATTGTATGTCAAGTTGTAAGATTTTCTTACTCACAATGTGTATCCCAACTTCTGACATGCTGCTGTAGTGTGTCCCATGGTCCAGCCATCTGCACACACAGTTCTCCACATGTTCTCTTTGTCATTATACATCTGAAGCACGGAAAGATTTGTGGCCAATCGAACTGCAGAGAAACAGTAAGAGACATGCATTTTAGAGATTTGCATGCAGCTTGCTGTTGCTAATATGTCCTGAAGCAGTGGCCCGTCCTCCAGGTTACAGCAGTACTGTTTTTGTACAGTATGGTCTAATATTTTGGTCACTCAAATAAATGACTAAGAGGGACAATTGACCGCCTTCCAATTAGTTTGTCATTTTTAGGAGGGGGGGATTCTTTTCCAAATCAGTGATTCAGTTTTTTTCTCTCTCCTCTGACATGTTGGTTTTATACATTTCATTAGGATGATGTTGGTTTTATATATTTCACTAGGATGATGAAAGTTATACTTGGCATTTAAGCTGTGTAAAACTAAATAAAATGTGTGTCTTCATTTCAGACTTTGAGAATGTGATTTTGATACTATTCAAATTTGAGGACAAGTACTTTTACTCGAGTACACAAGTAAATGGAGAAATTCTATTTTTACACACACTCGCTCAACGTCTAGACCATGTAATCCTGTATACAGGGTCGCAGGGGGCCTGGAGTGTATTCCAGGAGGCAAGAAGCAGCGTAAACCCTGGACAGTGCCAATCCACTTTAGGGCACACACGTACAGTACATTACATTACATTACGGCATCTGGCAGATGCCCTTATCCAAAGCAACTTACATTTTAATTTTATTATACATCTGAGCATGTTGAGGCTTAAAGTCCAATGCCTTAAGCGAGCTACCCCAGACCCCTACGTATACAAACTCATTCACGCACCTACGGGCAATTTAGGAATGCCAATTAGCCTAGTCTGCATGTCTTTGAAAACGGAGTACCCAGAAGAAACCCACCAAGCACGGGGAGAACATGCAACCTCCATGCACACAGAGGCGGGAATCAAACCTGGCCAGGAAAACAAACCAGGACCCTGGAGGTGCAAGGCGACAGTGCTAACCACGAAGCCACTGCGCCGCCTACTTCTACTTTTACTCAAGTAATATCTGCCCTAGAGAATCTCTACTTTTACTGAAGTACAGGATTTGTGTACTTTGCCCACCTATGAGTGACTTTTTAAATTATCTATTTAAGCTTAAACAGTTTCTTATTGTTTACAACAAACCTTGTGGGTATAATGTTTTTCATCTCATTCAAAAACACAGATGTGTTCGTGGATGTTCGAAATCTGCAACACTGCCCACTAGTATCCATCCATTTTCCATACTGCTTATTCCATGTATGGTTGCAGGGGCTCGAAGCCTACACAAGCTCACACTCACAATCGTTCACTACGGAGAATTAGGAGATGCCAGTCAGCCTACAATGCATTTCTCTGGATTGTGGGGGGGGAAGGTGAGATTCAAATTTCCAACCTTGGTGGTGCAAGATGACGCTGCTAACTTAGCAGTATGCAATACATTAATACTTGTACCACATGCTTTTGCCCACCAGAGGGTAATAAAAAGTAGTGGTTTTTTTTTTTGGAAAAAAATCTTTATTGCTAAATTTAACAGATAATAAAACCATTTTTTTTAAAGACTCGTACTTGTTAGATCAAGTGTCGCTTACAACTAAAGTGAATTTATCCATTGATGTTCCATTATATCAGGTTAATTGTATAAATGTTTGTACACAAAACAGTGATTTTCACATCTAAAGTAATTGGAAGCAAAATATGTTATTTTGCATTTGTAGCTCGTTACTATCATTAACATCATTCATCATTAACATCATCTGTTACATCAATTACTGGCATTTGCAGTAATTCATACATTCGTTAAAAAAAAAAAAAAATAATAATAATAATAATTTGTATGAATTTTGTATATTGCTTTTGAGAATTATACCATAGGCTTACATCAAGTGATATTTTATGACTAAGACTAGTCGTATGGAGATGTACGAGACAGAAAAATATTAAATAACAGCTGGAAAATTGTTTTTAAATTAAGAAATAAATAATATACATTTTAAGTTTTGATTGGCGACACCAGACTGGAAAACAAGATCTTTTGCCGGGTTTCAAAATTTGGGAAGGAAATGTTCTCCAAGGTCAAAGCCAAGGCTAACAGTAACTTAGATCATATTCAATTCAATATTGAGACACTAGAAATTTTTTATTATAAAAAGTATGTATGGATATTCTTAAATTAATTTTTTTTTTATAATTGAATATAGGCTCTTGTCCATCACATTATACATGGGCAGTTATGATTTAGGAAAGCTCTGGGCTTAAATGAAAATCTTACCTTCTTCATTTACCTGATGAGCATGACCAAATGATACGAGTACAGAACTAGATGAACCCACATTATAAACTTAGGGTTCGACTATGTGGCCTTATGTGACCCAGTATGTGCAAACCTAGCTAAAGTCATTTTTATTGTGATTTACCTTTCTTACATCAGTATATGTTGAGTGCTTGAGTTGCTTTAAATGACATTCGCCATCAGTTGTACAGTCTTGTTTAAAAAAAAAAATTTAATAAAAAAAAAAAAAAATATGAAGCTTAGACTTAAGGAAGAATATTTAAAGAATAACATTTAGTTTTGTCATGATCAACATTAGCATGCAGCCAATTTTAAAGGAAGTAAATTTTAAAACAGTATAGACCATATTGCATGCCAAGATCAAATGTGCAACTTCACAAAGCGCATTAAAAACCTGCGTTACAAAACCTGGGTACTGCTACCAGTACTCTCCCATATAAGGCAATTTTGTGTCATTTTTAATTCAAGATATTCCCTGGTTTTAACTACAAACAGTACCTAATAAATTACTGTGCGTGACACAAACTCAGAGCAGAGAGTACAGGCTGACGTGATAACTGCTGTACAGCACTTAACCTTTACGTTACATCTGCTTTACATTCCATTCAGACAGAGCTGCTTTTGTGTTACATGTTTGCCAAACCTATTGTGCAACTGCCCATTTCTGGGTCCATGTATGTTACGTATTAGATTACTATAGACAGTAGGTCACATGCAACAGACAGCTTCTGGTATAAAAATAGGCAGTAGTTAAATTGTCACAGAAAACAAAAAACATTACACTGGTACTGTACAGTATGTAACTCATCTCTACAAGATTAACATTAGTATTAGATTAGAGATATACTGTCGCTAAAGCTTCTTAAGAAATAGTGAACAGACATAAAATTTTTTATTTTTATTGTTTAAAATTAATTTCTATGGTAAAATTATATAACCTTCATATTTTGCTTAACTGTATTTTTAATAATTTTTTGAAAATTTGCAGTGTACTCCATTGTATTCTATATACAACGTTTGTCTTGCTGTGCTTTGCATTTAGTTCACAGACAGTTAGATAGGCATTTCACTGCACATTGTATTTGGTCATTGTTGTATACAGTGTGCGTGATGCAGTATATATGCTTTTGAAGGTGTGACCATTTGGATGCAACACTACACCTTACCTGGAAAAGTCACATTGGCTATGAAATGGGAGGCACAAAAAGCCTCATCCTCTCCTCCTGCACAGTCCGATTTGCCATCACAGGCTTCGCCCAAGGGAATGAACTTCAGCGACTTGGAGCAGAAGTAGTACGAATTTTGAACAAGTTGGGCAACTAAGTCACGGAAATAGTAAAAGAGGGAGAAAGAAAAAATTTTTACAAAAATAAAATGTCATAATTAAATAAAAATTAAATAAAATGTCAATTATAATTTTAAAGCATTAATAACTGAAATAAAATGATTATCCGATAACTGCTGCTAAAGTAAACAAGCAAACACACTCTAATACATACTTAAATATCCAACCACTGCCAGGATGCCCAATATGACCAGTACAGAGAGGACGGTGATGAGGCGCTTGTTCTTTGCCGCACACGTAGTCCGCTGTGGCTTTGTGGCTGGCATGGGCTTTCTGTGCTTGCCACGTTTGGCTAAAACTTAGAGAAACAGTGATAATAGAATGAAATACAGTGGTTACCTCATTGCATACAGTACATGCAGGTATTAAAGATGGTTTATATAGTAAGGTTTGAAGATAAACAATTCCACATTTACTTTACCTTGCTGACTTGGGTTTAGGGGAGCAGTGCTTTCCTGAGCAGTCGCGTTATTCGTCTAAATTGGAGAAAAGGGGTTATTAAATTATTTCCTTAAACGCCAGATATGGTAGTTGTTCAAAAGTTCACTAGAGGCTTATTCAATTTCATTTCAACTGTTAAAGCCAGAGATATTCAGATGAGTCCCAAAAACATGTTTGCTTGGTTAGAGAATAGTTAATATTTAATTGCACCTAATCTAATGTAACAATGTACAATTGGCACCAATCTGTTAAAAAGTAACTCAACTATATTTGATCTAATCTTAGTGATCTTTGTGATTGATGTCACTTTATTGATATTAGTTACAGTATTAACTAATTAAGTTTCCAGATATAACTTGATTATGTTAATTTTCCTTTTCATTGTGCTGATCCATCTATCTATCTACCATACTGTGCATATCGTGCATACACACTGGTTATGCTGTGCAAGCTCACAGGGAGCCTGAATGGTCTAGATGGAGGTACACTCTGAATAAAGTGCTATCCTACTGCATACGCTATGGGCAATATGGTAACGTCATTTAGCCTAATCTGCATGTCTTTAGACTGTCCAAAGAAACCGGAGTACCCGGAGAGAAAACTACCAGAACATGCAAATTCCATGCATACAGACTAGAGGCGGATCAAATTCTTGACCCTGAAGGACAATGCTAACCACTACACCACCATTCCACCACTAAATACTTAAAGTATTTTTTTTTCCCTTACAGACTAACATTTGCTTCTTGTTGTTTAGACAGGATATGACCTGATTTGTCATTAACATGTTATCTAGTTTCTAGGGGAATTTGAGTCAAACCGGGACTTAAATGATTAAATTCCTCCTGTATAAACGTGCAAACTGACTTGTAGCTGTTCCTTGGAAGATTCAATGAGTGAAACACCTGATTATTGGAAACTGAGAACTCGTCACCAACTTGCAGTTAAGATGCATCTGTCTGGGGAAACTGTACTGTACACATCACACAATCATACACAACCACCACTTGCGCATTACAGGAACTCGGCTTGGAGTTATTGACGCATACCTCGTACGGACCTGAGCCCGTATTTGGTAAGCATCTCGGAGCAGGAAGTTGTTTCCTGATGCAGCTTTGCAACAGTGATTATTTAGGTTTGTCGCAGCTGACAATGTGTGCAATAATAAATCAAACTTTGCTCTTACAGCACCAGAGATCATGAGTAGATTCATACATTTCTCCAGCACTCAGGGTGAAATAAATGTGCATCACTGGTTTTCCTGGAGTTGTGGAAAAACTCCCTGAGATGGCAATAGGAAGAAACCTTGAGAGAAATCAGACTCAACAGGGAACCCATCCTCATTTGGGTGAAACAGAGAGCTGGAATTGATCTGCATCAGTGATTACCGCAGTATGAAACTGTGTGTATAAAGCTTTCGAACATTTGCTGCTAATTTTAACATTTGGATTTTCCACAGTTGACAGCTTAAGAGTAGGAAGCTTAACAAGGTATACTGAGAAAACTTTCTACCTTGATGGTTTCCGAGCAGTAGTGAAACACTGTGATAAGTGCAGCAGGGGATTATACTGTATAGAGAAATAAAGGGAGATTTTGCACTCAAAACTGTTCTGTTATTCTGTACCATCAAAAGTCCCAGTTTGACTTGAACACCTTTCATACAAATTTTTGATTTTTTCTTATTCCTGTTTTACATAAACAGCAGATAACTGAGGTACTGTATCAGAAGATGACAAACTGGAATTAGATAGATTATAATAAAATTATATATCTTAATATTTTCATTATTTGCTTTACATTAGTTTACTGATAAGTATGATGAGATTTTAAGCCCCACCAACGTCAAGGTTTCACTGCGGGGTCATGCAAAATCCCTAACCCTTTCTCCTGCTATACCTTGTTTGAACTTTCTAAGAAGTTTCTAAATGAGAAGACTTTTTTTTTTTTTTACTGTGATGTAATGCTTTTATAAAAATAAAAAATAAAAAAAAAACAGTAAATGTGGCATTTTATTATTATCTATATAGATACAGACCATTTTAATATATTGTACTTACGGTCATAAAGATTAAAATTTAGTAAATGTGAAGGTTTTTCCCTTTCATGCCTCATAACGCACAATGAAATCACTATAGCAACTTAGTTGGTTTATTTGTTTTGCTTTTAGCAAGTGAATAATATTGAAATTCCAGTGTCAACAATGTGGGCCAAGATATAATTTCTAGTTGCTAACTGTAAGTCAAAGCAATGACTAAGAGTTATGATCTTACAATGTATTCTAGACAGCTTTGTGCCTCATCAACCTCCCACTTGTGTGTTTTCAAAACAGGTTTTTAAACTGTCAAAACACACACCGTCATAGCACACAAACAGGTTCAGTACACTGCCTTGCCTGCATGTTCGCCTGCCTGGTAGGTTTTGTAACCAACCTGGAATTCAAAAAGATGGATCCGGGATTGTTTTTATTAGTGTTTTATTTGGTTTACAGACAGTACTGTAATGGAAGGAGCTCAATAAACAAATGTGTTAGGAAAGTTGTGTGTAAAGGAACACATGAGGCAAACCACACACAAAAACAATCCACCAGATTTACAAAAACAGGTTAAAAAAAAAAAAAAAAAAATTCTTGTACATTTATGTAAATTGCAAAGATTTTCGTAACACAAATCATTTGCATGTAGTGCTGCCCATAAAACTCATGCCAAGGTTGACAGAAGGCTTTAAAAAAAAAAAGCTGTCAAAGGATGCAGTTGGTCTTAATTCTTTGCTTGTGCTGGGTCACTTTCTCATTTAAAAAAAAAAAAAAATTATTATTATTAATGCCAACAATAGAAAACTACATGTTTTTCACAAAATATCCTCAATGGTACTGTCAGTCCAAGTAAACCAGCTGGAGAATGTGTATTTACAGTAATAAGTCAGAGCCTTTCTATGAGGCCTGTTAATGCTAAATTGCATAATTAATTAAGCAAAATAAATGTGGAGCAATCCATGCAGAATGCATTTTGATTTGAAGTCAGAAACACTGAGCTTTATACTAGTCAGTATTCTTATGCACATTGTTCTCTACCAGCATATAGTACCAGTCAATGACAACTCACTAACAAAGACAAACCACAAACATTTTTAGTAGCGATACGTTTTTATGTACTGTAGTATTGAACACTGCCACAGATAAAAAAAAAAATAATAATAAAAAAAAACATATAAAAACAGATTCTCTTGCCTGTTCTTCCAAATGCTTACTCATCTTTCCTTTCATATTTGCTTAAACAAATACTAGGACGATTAAAACTAATGAGCTCCTCCCTTGCCAGAGGTGATGCACCAAAGTCATTTAAACAAGCAGATATGAAGGCAGTCACTGAACATGGCAATTGGCTTGTACTTCCTTGTGAATAACGTTTCTAAAATCTATCCCAGTGTACAGAGAGATTACAGGTTAGGGCAGTAAAACAGCCACTACATCCTCTGATGAGGTCTGAGTCTTATTACTTGTGTAGCCTGAACTCAATTCAAGGTTTTAATAACAGCGATTATGATATTCTTCCAGAGTGATGCTGTAGTCCATGCTTGGACTTTGGTTACAAATGTACATACTTTTAAACAGCTACAAAACAAGAGCAATTATAAAAACCTGTTCTAACAACATTAAAAATTTACCTTTAATTTAAATAAAATACTTTAATTCCTTTCATAGACTAAAACAAACAAAAAAAAACATTTAACTAACTTTAAAAACACTGATCCTTTTGTTCACACTTGCCTGATTGATTCCACACATTTCCTGGTTTTTCACTCTCTCATCCCGACTCCACACAGTTTTGAGATTTTTTTTTGGTTTCTCCTTCTCCTCCAGCATGGCTTTCCTAATTAGCTTCACCTGTGTTTCATTAACTCTGCATAAGCCTTTCCCCTCGTCTCATTCATTCTCAAAACTGTCTGAGATTTCCAGCCATCTGCCTGTTACCTGAATTTACTTGACCCAGCCTTTATGGACCTGTTCTCAACCAGCCCTTGCTACTGTACTACTCCTGTCTCCCTGATTTTCATAAACACACCAATCAGTCATAACATCAACACCTCCAGCAGGTTACCTGAACAACATTGATCACCAACTATGCACCTGCAAACATGCCCGAGTCGACCAAAGGCCTGTCTGTCAGGTCCAGTCCCTCAGAAAAGTGTTGGGGAAAAAAAAAAAAAACAGTGCACCACAGTCTGAAAATAGCCCAAGGCCGGCGACCCAGCCTCTAATCTCTCCAGATCAGATTGAGTCCCCAAGGGATGTGCCAGACAAACAAGTCCAATCCACAAAAGATACCACAGAACACACCCATAGGCCCTGCAGAGCCAATGGGCTAGATACAGTGTATGTTTTTTTTTTTTTTTGTCCATTCTTTCATGGACATCTGAAAATTGGACTAAATATTGAGATTAAATATATCACTGTGAGCAGTTGACATTTGACTCTGTTTCTGGACTGTCTGCCCTGCTACATTTATCTTCTAATCACCAATTGTTTTTCTGAACTGCTTCCTGCTTAGCCAATAACAAATCTTTTACTTTGACTTCCGGGTTGAACATGGAATAAGCGGTTGTGATTGAGAGTTGTTCCTGAATATTCTAAACAAATAGTTAAATTGTAGTTAACTAGTAAAGAGTCTAGCTATTTATTATGAACAATGTATACAACTTTGCACATTATCTAAAATAGCAAGCAAAATGCAACTACGAAATAAAATGGGAAGCCTGTGAGACCTCAAGAGACGTTATTGACGCAAGCAATGCATTCAGCCCTAGAAAGAGAACTTGAAGATGCTTTATCTCTGGTGAACACTACTTTAGAAGTTAACATCTTAAAACCCAGAGCATTTTAACCATTTTATTTATATGTTAATAAATGGGTCACATAGGCAGAAGAAATAGTGAAGATACATATAATCATACATTTTTATGATTGTTTTTAGTTATATGAGCAAAAAAAAAAAAAAAAAACGTAGAAAAGTTTGACATTTTTGCAATTCCTATATTCCGGTATCAGTGAATGTAAAAGTAAAAGTGCTTTATAAAAGTAATCATCACTTAGGGGATGAAGTCTCAAGCCTTCCCCATTAATACATGCCTTCATTTGTTGTTGCTTTAATCGGTCATTGACTAGGGTGGTTTTCTCAGCAAGGAAACATAGATAAAGAAAGAGATAGTGTAGATGACCTTGAGATTTGGTTGCAGATATCTAACCTAAGAGTTGTTGGTATTCCTGAAAATTCGGAAGGTACAGACACTGTCTGAAGAAAGTGTTCTCTGACTTCTTTTCAAGGTCTCTCCTGCTATCATGTTTCCACAGAGTTAAACTTAAACCATCTAACATCCAGAACTCGAATCAAAATTGTTCTTGTTGTTTTCATTATTTTCGAGATAAACATTACATCATCAGCAGACAGCCTGGAGCTGTACTTCCACGGAAATCGGTTGGTTTTTCCCAAGGACTTCAGCACACATTTGGGGAGAAAGCGAGTGGCAGAGGTACAATCCCTGCTCTGTAAGAAAGGGGTTGGGTTTGGCCTTGTGTATCCTGCCAGACTCAAGGTCACTTATGACAGTAAAAAACATTATTTTGATGCACCAAATGCAGCCAGGGACTTTTACCATCCGTACAGGGAAAAAGATAATCATGAACAGCCACAACCTTAGGTTCATGCAACATTGACACAGCCTCCTTTTTGTGTGTGAATTTTCCACTTTAGATTGAACAGCAAGTCTAGAGGTGTTGCAATATTAATTGCCAAGATAATGCAGTTTATACAATCAGGTTAGTGACGCTAATGGTTCTTTTATTACAGTCTCGGGTACTTTCTTTTCAGAAACGTCTTCTAAATGTTTATGCCTCTAATTGGTGTAATGCGCATTTTACAAATAAAGTCTTGTCATTGATACCAGATCTGAAGATCAGCTAAAATTCTCAGAAGATCTGACATGTGTTATGGATCCACTGGTCAATACATCCATTTCTAAGGCAACATCTTGTGTTATGGCAAATGCTTTTTTTCATTGTTTATGCAACAAGATATTCATGTGGACCTGAAGCTATAATTCCTTATTTTCATGGTTTGGACAAATTAAATACAATACACTGTCATAGTTATTTTAGATTACTCACCTGTTAAAGGGAAATTTGTTTATTTAAAAAATGGAGGAGAAATAATGGATTACATAACCTGTACTGTACAATAATCTTTTAACTTCTCTGTCAACCCATGTGTTGCTACTTGGGTCTTTTTGTCTCCAGCCCTTACACCCGATCACTATGAGTTTTTCCAGTTTTCTCACGCCCCCTCCAGAGAATCTTCCCCTTTCCTCCTTGGTTCACTGCCCAAGTACTCTACTCTCATTTACATTTACATTTAGGCATTTGGCAGATGCTCTTATCTAGAGCGACTTACAAAAGTGCTTTGAAGTTTCCATCATTGGATAGATCCTTACACAGGTTACTAGATTACTAACTAAGTACCATCAGTCAAACACTATTGGGAATGAAGTTTTTTGGAGGGATTAACCCAAATATCTAAGAAACAGATAGGTATTTTGTCATTGCTTAAAGATGACAAGTGACTTGGCTGTATGGACATCTAGAGGAAGTTCATTCAAACACCTACAGTACTGTAGGTGCCAGAACAGGAAACAGTCTAGATGCATGTCTCCTCAATCCCTGAAAGATAGTGGGACCAGCCTAGCAGTGCTGGAGGATCAGAAACGTGGTGTGATGCAGGGTGTGATTAGAGCTGAGAGGTAAGTAGGTGCTGGGCCATTGTTCACTTTGTAGGCGAGCATCAGTGTATTGAATTTGATGCTACAGGAAGCCGATGGACAGAGTGGAGAAGTGGTGTGGTGTCCGAGAAACAAGCCATGCAGCCGCATTGTGGATCAGCTGCAGAGGAAGAATGTGGACTGTCTTGAAAAATAACAAGAGAATGAACAAGCACCTTGGAATAGACATGGAACTTGAAATAACAAGGGACTGAACGAGCACCTGAGTGTCTGGTGCGGAGAGCCATAGACGAGTTCTTCTGATGTTATAAAGAAGGAATCAACTAAAGTAAGGTTATCAATGTGTGGGGAAAACGGGAGTTAACTGTCCTCCAATCATAGTTACTCCAAAGTTGTGGGCAATGACAGAAGGTGTGTTTCGATTGTTGTCTAGGAATAATCTTGGCACTCTTTTCCACCCTGCAGGAGGCGCAAGGCGGCAGTGCTGACCGCTAATCCACTTCACAAACCTCATATCAGACACTACTAGTAAAAACATCCACTGTATGCCATATGCTATTTCAGAACATTTGATTATGAATTAATTAACCTTTTAAATTGTTCTCCCTCCAAAGCATGTTAAAAGTGCCATAAAAATGTACAGCAACTAGAGTATACAGCAGGTGAAACGTGCATTTGATGTTGTTGTTTTTGCATACTATTTGCATACTGCGATAACAGACGTTTGAGCAATGGGAACTTGCATGAGTCTGTTAAGATTTATTTTTTATTTTTTGTAAATTTTTATACATGGATTGGATCAATTATACTGTAGAATAGTTTCCTTAAAAACTGCACCACGGCATAATAGATGCTGTTGACCTTATATTTGATGTTATTCAACAACACAATACATCTATGACATTAGACCATGGGATCTCAAACTGCATGAAGCATTAATTCCATGGACCACTCTGTACAAACCACTCAAATATTAGTCTTATTAAATGAATGCACATATAGTAATATTCTGTCTATGTATTAGAGCCATACAGCTTTATATTCTTCTTGTCAGGTTAATACTGAAATGTCTAAAAACACAGTTTCATCAAACACACCAGTGCCTACAAACATGGCTGCCGAGGACTACACTTCCCAACACAAATGATCTCTGTTATGAACTCGCTGTGTGCCTAAGCCTTATTTATGTGAGTTGTTATTCTGGTTTTTCAACTTTCCATTCTTCCCATTGTTGATGTTTGCTGTCTCTCTTTATTCCGTGACGTGACCCATTCATTCTACATATATACAGTATA
>JAQMYJ010000003.1:23367582-23382898 GCA_030014305.1 Clarias laeviceps | reverse complement strand
TCCAGTAAAGTATAGATACCCAAAATTTCTACTTAAGTAAGGTAACGAAGTATTTGTACTTCGTTACTTGACACCTCGGTCCAGGAGAGAGATCCTCGGAGATGTGGATCCCCAGGAATTCACAAATCCCATAAAGATTTGAGGCAGGATGCAAGTGCAGACCTTTTAACAAATTTTTATTAAACGTTTAAGACAAGCTTGAAATACAAACAGCAACATGACAACTATGGCTATGGCTAGACTTTAAGCTAAATGCTAATGCTATGACTAAGACTGAAACAATAAATAGACAGACTATTCAAACAGAACATGGTGCTGGTATGTGATTGGACGTGTACACTGTAAAAATAAAAGTAAAAATAAGCCACCTCAACATAAAAAAAAAGTTTTTGCACAGATTTTAGGGGAATTTGCTGGCCAAGCAAAATATTTTGCATTGCTCTTTAGTTAACACAACATGTACCCAGTTCAGAATCACAAGTTGAGTCAACTTCTCAAATTCAAATATTTACATAAGTTGGCTCAAGTAGTATTGGTTGTGGTCTCAATTCTCTAGGGTTGACTTAGCCCAACTTTTCATCTACTCAAAAAAATTTTGTTGTCTCCCATTGTAGCCCATTGATGTTGGTTCAAGTTCTCTTTTTTTTTTTTTTTAGAAAAAACAAGTTGGCA
This sequence comes from Clarias laeviceps, assembly GCA_030014305.1. Lineage (NCBI taxonomy): Eukaryota > Metazoa > Chordata > Actinopteri > Siluriformes > Clariidae > Clarias > Clarias laeviceps. Next base: position 23,382,226 of record JAQMYJ010000003.1, on the reverse strand, counting down.
ACAATACCTCAACAGTTTAAAAACAGTGATCTGCATAAAACAGGTGAATGCAGGTTATGCTTTGTTTAAAGGTCAATAAAATACCTGGATAACACCAGATGCTTATCAGTATCTTTAATATTACAATATCATAACCATTTTTAAAAACTAGCAAAAGTGAACAATCTTTTCCCCAATGTGTCAGACACACAAAAGGAGTCTATGGCAACTAGAGTTTGTTTCTCAACATTTGAATCTGAGGGGAGCGTGTAATAATCGTTTGGATGGCTTCATGGGTGTACGTACAGTCCTTTTGGAAATCAGTGTTTAGAGCACAGACCTGACCAAACATCACTCTTAAAGCTGCTGCATAGTCACCTAGACCCTCAAGGACTACTACAGCTTCAACAGATTGTTCAGGCTACTCCAGGATCCAAACTACCATCCACCAGCCCTCTGACCCAATCCTCTACAGCAAAGAGCTGGTTAAAAAGTAAAAACAAAGATAAATAAATTTCACAGAATATATAATTATGATACAAATTATAAAGATATGAATAAGGCTATATATCACCAGAGTGTGTAAAAGACTGTGTCTGGAAATTCTAATGATTTGTTAAAGCTGCATTGTTTTATATTCAAAAGTTAACATTAACTAAGCTCACCTCAGTGATATCAGTGTGACTCAGTATAATGATAAGAGGAAACACACCGGCCTCACGTTTTTATATAACGATACCTGTCCAAAATAACTGCGCGCACAAACAATAGGCAATTTGGGACTCCAGTTAGCCTAACCTGCATGTCTTTGAACTGTGAGAGGAAACCGGAGTACCTGGAAGAAACCCACCAAGCACGGGGTGAACATGCACACAGACCAGAGGTAGGAATTGAACCAACACCCTGCAGGTGCATGTCAACAGTGCTATCTACTAAGCCACCATACCGCCAACAAATACAGCCCCAAAAAAATAAAAATAAAATAGAGAAACGAGAACATGCAGAAGGGTTAGGGGAGGGAATTCAAATGGTTAGAGGAATAAAGAGAAGATTTTATCTACACACATGGTGTCAGTTTCAGTATTAGTCTGAGTGGTGCTTACTCACACAGTTCTCTACACCACTTAGCCTGTTCTGTGTAACGGGAAGCCTGGATGGCCTTCCCAGGGGACTCGGCAGGGTACGTTTTAGAAGGGGTGCCGATCCATCACAGGACACACATGCACACACTTATAGTACACATTATGGGAAATTTAAAAATGCCAATTGTCTTTTAACTGTGGAAGGAGACAGGAGTTCCCACCAAGCACAGGGAGAACATGCAAACTCCACACACACACCCCAGTTCTAACCACTATGATACTGTAATAGGATTTTATTGACTTTTTATTTTATTGACAATTTCACAGTGTTGGAATCCCCAGTGCTATCTAAAGGGCTGATATATCACTTTATTAGGTCAAGTAAAGTTATTAAATGACCATTCAGATGAGCAGGGGAACATGACAATGTAGATATTGACTGCAGGAGCAGACCATGCCAAGATTTCCAAGAAGAGGCTGAGCCATGCTTTTTTATCATGTGTTTACCTTTAAAGCAGTAACTCAAGCTACTATTGGCTATTGGTTGATGAGAAGTGCAGTGGATTTACTGTTATTCTTTCTTAATATTTTCTTCCTGATTTGTGTGTGTGTTTTTTTTTTGTTTTTTTTATTGTAATGTGTAAATATTACATACCGTAGGAAGCCAGTAGATGAGTAAGTGAGTGGACACAAATAAATTTGTAGACAAATAAATAATAAATAAATAAACTTAATATAAGCATAGATAATGACCACTGCTGGTTCCGCTTTATCAACCCTGAAGCAGTTCTAGCTTTAGAGAAAATGCATTGTTCATTGTTAATGCTGTAACATCCCATGCTACTGTATACTGTATGTATACACAGTAAACCTCTTATTGATGAAGCCATTCAGGGTCAGGAAAAAAAAATGCTTTTGTTTTGTCATTTCGTCCACTTTACACTCTACATTTATAGAAACAAAAAAAAACCCTCTTTTCTCTCTCTTCTTCTTTCTTAGATTACGAAACTGATCATAACAGATTAGATAAAACACATCACTGTATTACATTTCAGGCATTCAAAAAAAAAACATGATTTACAGTTGAATCAAGAGCAACATATGATTAATATTCTCTTTTTTATTTTATAGGGAAGAACATCTTCCATCTGTCCATATGTACAGTACAAGTTGACTTTGAAGTTTAACATATTTGCATCCGTTAAAGATGATAAGACTAACAATGTTCTAAAAATGAAATTTATGCAATGAATAAGATTGTGATAAAGACATAACACTAATAACACTAATCCATATGTAGTCCATTTCAAGTACAGAGACCATCCAGATGAATGTTAAGGATCGTATTTCCAGTCTTTTTTTTTTTTTTTAAACAAAGTTCAACAGCAAACAGTTTAGGAAAATGTAAGTTCCATGTTCTCAAGTGTGAAAGTCCTTGTGTGCATTAAGCTGTCTTGTTCTTCACTTTGCAGAAGTAGTGGACATGACATGAGACTTAGGGAAGACTCACTATAATTATTATCTGACAAAACAGGCTCTGTCACTAGCTCCATATCTAAAAGGTTTACTGTTTGCATAAAACCCTTCTTTAAGTAGCTTGAACTCACAGAGTTACCATCATCATTTTGTCTAAAGTCTGTCTGTGATTCAGTTACTGGTTGACAGTCTTCAGTAAAAGGATTCTTAAATTTGCACCAAATGCAATATTCGTTGTCTGAACACATACATTTCACATGACTAGACCTATAACCAGCTGCTGGAGCGGCCATGTTTAAGTCCAAGTCATTTTGCGTGTCCACACTTGAGGGACTCTGACTCCGGTAACCATCTCCAACTACTACCTCAGACAACAGTCCAGTGTCTTCCCCCTCTAGAGAACCAGAAACTTCATGATGACTGAGTCCCAATCCGCTGTCCTCTGTTCCCTCATTTTCACCAATGCAGTGTATTTCATGATTGGAGAATTGTTTCATGACTCTCTTTACACTTCCATCATTTAGACTTTCACAACCACTGTCCACTGCATCCCCAATTTGTCCCTCAGTCTTTGCATCGCTAACAGACAGGGGCAGTCGTTCGATGCTCACTCCACTGTCCAGGCTTCCTCTCCTCTCCTTATCTTCCCCAAGAAATGCAATGTCCTTTTTGGTATCCATGTTATTGCTGAAAACTATCCATCCCTTGTCTGTCACAGGCTCTACTTGGTCAGATTTGATAATCATGGGCTTCCATGCATCTACAACAAGCTTCTGAAAGAGAAAAGACATAAAAGTTACATATTTAGTATTGTTTGAGAAAGAGTGCTGTTGTACTGGATATCAGCACTGAGTATCAGCTTGTAATTCGGTTGTAGGCAATCAAGCCATGCTGATATTCAGCACAACGGCATGGTTGTGAAAATTCTGTCAGGGAACAAACATTTCATACACACTCACTTACTCATTACCTATACTGCTTTATCCTGTATACAGTATAGGGTCGCGTGGGCCTGGAGCCTATCCTAGGATAGTCAATCCATCACAGGGAACACACACCTACATACTTACACACTAATTTAAACACTATGGGCAATTTGCGAATGCCAATTAACCTAATCTGCATGTCTTTGGACTGCGAGAGGAAACTGGAGGACCTGGAGGAAACCCACCAAGAATGAGGAGAACATGCAAACTCCATGCACACAAACCCCATGGTGGGAATCATTATTATAGTTCTAAAGGATCCACAGTTTCTTCATAAAAAAAAGTTTCATTGTAGCGATCAATGGCTCAATTTAATGACTTTTTTTAAACTAAAGATTCTATACGGCCAAAGGTTTCTGGACATCTGACCACATCACGTCTACATCATGTGGGAATTTGCCAAAAATGTTGTGACAAGGTTTGCAACAAAAATTTCTGGAATGTGTTCGTATAGCATCACCATTTTCCTTCATTTAAACTTAAAGGCCATGTTGCAGTATGAATGTGATTGTGAGCAAAGTGAGGTTAATGAACACATGATATGCCAAAGTTAGAGTAAAACAACTGATAATGAAAGAGCCCTGACCAAAAACCCAGTGATCACTTTTGAGATGATTAGGATTAGAAACAAGTCACACCTGGTTTCCTTGCCAAAGTTGTCATGAGACAATCACACAATCATGTGAATTTCCCCATGGGGATGAATAAAGTATCTATCTATCTATCTATCAATCATGATTGTCCTTTTGGTCCTAGTGTATCAGCACTCTTACAATGCAATGTTCTGCATGGTTAATCAAATGATTGGAGGGAAACTGACTGTTGTATAACTATAAATGAAATCACTTCCCACTAGAAAAAAATACAGAACTTTTTTTTTAGCATGCAACATAACACTCAGAGTAACTGTAAAAAAAAAAATAAAAAAAAATTCCCCGGTTTCTCTGTTGGTAAGTCTTCTAAGAAATGTGAAGCGAATGTGTCACTGGTTTTATGCATCAGCAGTGGACTCGATTAGATGTTACCCTGTTCCTTTTTTTGCTCACCGAAACTAGCTTGTTTTCTACTTTTGGTTTTGTTGAAACCAGAATAAAACAGAGCTGACTCACCAAAGCACTAGGCATTTTCTGAGGTCGCTTCAGGAAATAACTTGTGATCATCAGAAAAAATGCGATGCCCAACACTCCAAGTAATATGAAAGTAATCATCATTATCGAACCTATAAACAAAGCAATCATGGATAAACAAGGTAAGTACTTACTGTACCAAAGCAATACAGCAATTCAGTCATGTTCTCAGAATATACAGTACAAATAGCTATTGAGGTTACCTAATGGTAGCTTTACGCAGTGTACGGAAGAGATGTTGCTAGCTTCAGTTGAGAGAGACTCCACCTTCACACGCACACAGTACTCTTGCAGTGGGCTTAATGAGATGAATGTTATCTCACCATCATCTTCAATTTCATCATCACTTTTTATCTGTGTCTGGGTACCAAGGAATACAGAAGATTACATATACAGTACAGTACAAATCAAGAAAATGTAAATATATGTGAAATACGTGAATGGTCTAGGACATAATGCCAATTTTATACAATTAATGAGTGAATTTTAGATGAAATATTACCTGGTTTTCTTGCCCTTTTTGCCACAGATATATGATGTATTTCAAACCAAAGGGGAAGATCTCATCAAGTATCGTTTTCCTGTGTATCTTGACTTGTACTGAGTCTGGGGTGGATGACAGATCGAATGTTGGGGGAATCAGTTGACCTAAGACAAAAGATTTTTAATTCAACACGCGGGTTTAAAAAAAAAAGAGTTGTAAAATGAGTTGATATTTTCACATTATTAAGTGAATGAAACAGGGTAAAACATCTCAAATACTTACTGGACCGAATATTGATATGCCGTTTAATACTCCATGACATACTTTGATTCATGAGTACTCCAACTCGAACTTTTAAATCTAAATGAACTGAAATGTTTCCAATATTGCATATGGTGGATTTGAAAAGACTACAGTGGGCAACGTTGATCCAGACTGCAGGGTAATCAACATAACTAGTGAAGAAAAGAAATTGCACACATTAGATGATTGCAGCCATATAGTGCCGTACACATATAGTCTGTTTCATGAGTATTTGTAACACCAATACAATTGGTTTAAAAAGAAGCAATCAAGATGTGAAGCATAGATAGTTATATAAGAAAATAAAAGCGCTTAATAAAACACATGGTTGATTCTAAGTCCATGTGTGAATTTGTACTCTCTATGAGCTACTGTAGGCATATCAGCGTCAAAAGCCACAATCAAGAAACACGTTCATGAATGCAAATAAGGACGGCTACTGGTAACACTTAAGAACAGAATGCCGGATTAGATGTTGCTAGAAAACATCTGTAAACGCCTGTAGGGGTTTTGAACAAGATTATTTTGCAGAGATCAAACCAAGGATAATTTGTATCAAAATAATGGGAAGAGACGAATATGGAGAAGGAAAGGAAGGGCTCATGATCCAAAACAGACTACTTTGTAAAATTTGGTAAGGCCATTGGTACTGTAGGCCACAGGCATGTCTGGGCACGTGCCAAAAGAACTTCAGACGAGTTTATTTATGTTGTGACTGAATTCTGACAGAGGGTACAGAGTTATTCTTTTTTTATTTAATTTAGTCAAATGCAGCAGAGCTGACAGGAGGCTGCTTTATAATACAGATCATTAAATAATGATAATGCAAAGAAATGAAATGTTCTTTAGGGCTCTGCCAGGTACCATTGAACTCAACCCAACTGAGTCCCATTTGTATTTACTGAAGACAAAACTCATGGCAAAAAGTCCCAAAGACAAGCAGCAACTGACAGCCTGGCAAGTTCAAGGAAGGAAGTGCAGTTATTTCGTTATGTCCATGGGTTCCAGCATTTAGGCAATCATTGACTGTAAATCTAAGTATTTAAAATGTAAAATTTTGCTGCTTTGCGACAATGAAAATTTTAAAAAGCGCTATATAAATAAAATTGAATTGAATAATTATGTTAATTTGTTCAGATCCTTTTTTCTGGCCTTGATGTGTCAGAAAACTTGCTGTTTATGTGGCTGTGGAGCCACGTACTGGTCAGAGTTACCATACTAACTCCTGTGCTTAATATTAACTGCCATTAACTGTAAGCCATAAAGAGACATCTATAACCTATAAAATATGTAGCCTGTTACAAAAAGCTAGCCCTATATGGCATCAAATGTAGCCTACTGGTTACTAATGAATTTATTTATTTATTTATTTATTTTTACATTGTGGTTAAGTCCTCGGCTGCATACTTGAAATTGAGTGTGTGAATTATGAGGTTGCAACTTTCCTCCTCTAAACCACATCGCATCAATGTGTCTTCATTTGCCTCTGCAGAAAGAAGCCCCTCGTTGCTGGCATGCTTGGCATGGGCAAAACATTGGCAGTTTTATACAGAAAATTTAAAGAAACTCTTAGTTCCGGTTTGATTTGAATGCCTCTTGTATATACATGTGTGTGCGTGTGTGTATGTGTGTGTACGTGTGTGATTGTGTGTGTGGGCATACATACTTAAACAGCTGAACTTGGTAGAGGTAATCCCCAGGATTTTCCTGAGGGGGGTCCCAGGTCACAGTCACATTCCCCTCCCATATGTGTACTTTAACATTTCCTGGTATCCTCTGGCCTGTCAGAGAAACACAGAACCATTTCTCAGTTGAGAAGGGTGGTTCGAGTGGATTTCCCACAAAACTTCCCACACGATTTTTCATGATTACATCATTAATTCACGCTCACTTTGTGGTACATACATACGCATTGTCGCACTTTAAATAACATGACTGAAATACCAGTTAATTCCCACACATATTATTCAAATATTGAAATCAATAACATATAGGGACTCCATTCTTACTCACTTAAAGGAAATTATGGAGAACATAACACATACAAAGTCACATTAATGACACCAAGTTAAACTGATATTTTATTGGACATATGTAAAATTATTTGTCCTCTATGACAACCATAAAAATACAACTAATAATAAAAATAATTGAAAAATCCACTTACCTGATAAGTTCTGTGTGAACAGGAGTAATATAGCTAGAGTCGAAACCCAGGGGTTCCTGTCCATGATTGTTTTAGTATCATATCAAGAAACAAATTTACTAAATAATGACTAAAAAACTCTATACGACATCAACACGCTATCCGTTTCAAGTACATCACATTCACTGTGACTGACAGTCACCGACTGATTCTCTTTACAGTTCGCTGTGTGATCTACCCAGAAAGGCAACTCCTCTTCTTACGTGTTTCCTCTCTCTCTTTTCCTTCACGCCTACACTCGTATTGCTGTTCCTGTTTTGCACTGCACTTCTGCAAGCACATTTTTTTTTTCCATTACATCATTTAGATTAGGGTGTAGACATAATGAAATCGCATGAAAAGAAGAACTTTTATTAAATTTATGACAATTACATTAACAAAAGTGTATTGTGTTACCAGAAACAGGAAATCTGATGTAACATTTTGTATAGCTTTAATGCCTGGCAAATAAATATTTGTTTTGCTTTAGAATTTCTTTTTTAAAGATTAACTTTAACCTGATGCAGTATGAGACAAATATTTGTGAATGATTAAAGAGGATCTGCAGGCACACACTATTCGCAATTGGGGAATGCCATTTAGCCTAATCTGCGTGTTTTCAGACTGTGGGAGGAAACTGGAATACCCAGAGGAAACCCATCAAGAACGGGGAGAAACATGCAACCTCCATGCACACAGACCCGAGGCAGGAATCAAACCCAGAACTTGCAAGGTGACAGGGCTTACCACTAAGCCACCACCCAAAAATAGTGTCTTATTAAATGAGACCAAATTAACAAAAAAAAAAAAAAGAAAGAAAAATAGATCAAAACACTTGTACACAAGTCAACTTTCTACAATCTGGTGCCATCTACTGTTCAGGCATAAGATTTACACAGTTTCATGGGTTTTCATTATCAGTATTTTCCACTACCCTAGATGTATGTTGTGTTTTTCTATTATTATTATTATTATTATTTTTTTAATTATTATTATTATCAGTGACATAGCATGCATTTCTTTGTGTGCTTTCCCCATATGATAGTTAGAGGGGATAAAAATAGAGGGTGGGGAAGAATAGAAGGGGAAAAGATGGCTCCGGGCTACTGATCAGAAAGTTGGGGCTTCAAGCCACAGCTCCACCAAGCTGGCATAACCCCAGCCATATCCTGGCTCTGACCCCAGATTCTCAACTGGGATATTTAAAAAAATCTCTCCATGTGCTTGGTGGGTTTCCTCTGGGTATGCCGGTTTCCTCCCACAGTCCAAAGACATGCAGATTACTGTAGATTAATTGGCATACCCAAATTCCCCGTAGTGTGTGCGTGCGTTTGCATGTGTATGCGCATTTGCATTTGTGTGTGCGCATTTGTGTTTACGTGTGTTTGTGCCCCGTGATAGATTGGCACCCTGGCCATGGTTTTTGCCATAGGCTTCAGGCCCCTGTGCATGATAAGCATCATAGAAGATGAATGAATGAATGAATGAGTGAATTAAAACAACTTATACTATAAAGTTAAACTATAGTAAAAAAATAAATAAATAAATAAAAAAAATAATTCAACTCATAGGTTTCCCCCATTTTTATACACGCAAAAAATAGCACACAATTCTGAAAATGTAAAAAAATTAAAAAATTGAGGCTCAGGTATCAATAACATGACTATATACTGCTAAACTATTCCATTGATCTCACTGAAATATCATTTTTACTCCCAGTTGTGAAAACCTTTGAACACTAACTGCATCATTTAGACAATTGTATTCACCTAGAAACACTGCTCTTCAATATGCAACACCCTGTATACAAATTAGTCTCACTCATGTTGCACTAGTGCAAACCCACTTAGAAGAACGCTTCATTTATGTGTCGGAGTATAAAATAAAGACGGAGTTACTTATATAGATGTTAGAAAGGAGAATGGGGCAGCAAGTTGTTTCAGTAATCTGGGTCTAGAGAATAGCCAAGTAAGCAGGTTTTACTGTACTTTCTACAGAAATTGCAATATACTGTACCAGAACTTTATGGTTTCTATGGACGTGCTCTCAGAAATGTACCCCACACTGTAATGCTGTGTCTAACATTTATGTAACAATACTATGATACTGTGTATTCTATAAAGTGCATATACATCCGTCCCACATCCTGCTGCTGGAGACACCGGCAATGAGCATGACACAAAGCAAAATTATGTTTAGGAACTAAATAAAGACTAGGGTTTTGAAATGTTGTAAGTCACAACCCAAAGGACCACCAGCACTCTTTCAACTCTTTCAGCTCTTTTCATAGAGCCCAAGCACTATGACATCAGCCTTATGTCATCATAGTGTGTGAATGGCCCTCTTGTTCTTCTAAGGCTTTTTTTTTCCAGGGGCTTTTGGGGGTCTTTACCTTCTCAAAAATTCATGAAAATTATCAGACAGGTTGGAATCTACTGCTATTACGACGACTCAAAGTCTGGGCCTCCACACAAGATTTTGCTGCATAGCTCATACACACTTGCATGTACAGTATACACACAAAAAACTTTTAGATCTCACTGAGCTGAACAACTTTCACATTGCATGTCATGGGCTCTACTCAACAGGAAGTCAGTTGTTTTGGGTCGTTTGCAAAACACACCCTATAGAATTTGATATACTCCTCCTAGGGGATTTATACGATCGCCACCAAACCAAGCCTACTGTATGTGATCTCAAAATTATGGAGGGATTTTTTTTTTTTATCTCAAATGGGTCAGCCGTGATGATGCCTTAAACTTATGCCGGGAAAGTAGTTAATGATTTTTTTTGTGTGGCATTATATTGAGTGGCATTATATTCATTGACACGTTCAGTGCCATCAAGTTTAGTGACACCATAGTCTGATGCTTATTTTCCAGCATCTGTGGCCTATTGTACACACGTACACATCACAGATGTTAACACTCACACACACACTCATATACACACGCGCACAAACACAATCATATCACACACATACACACTCACATCTCTCTCTCACACACAGACACACACACGCATAAACACACTTATACATCACAAATGTTAACACACACACACACACAGTGTGTTAGAAGGTGTTGTACTCTCACACATTTATACAGACACACACCAGCTTTTTGGAGGTCTTAACATATAATTCCCCCTATTCTACACACACACTACAAATGTTAACACTCCCACACACACACTTCTCACTCTCACACGCATGCACACACACACACATACTTCTGACTCACGCACACACACACAGTTGACATGACAGATATTTAGGGCCCAAACTGACATCAGCCCTATATATAATGTGTGAATTGTGCAAGTTGTGCGGCGAGGGCTTTTTGTAGGTCTTAACACGCTCAAATAACACAGAGGTTGTTCATAACAATATTTATTCTACAGAAAGGTGGGAGCAATAGCCTTAGATCACATGGCAAACCCTAAAGGCAATGTGATCCGGACAGGCATGAATATGTATAAACAGATACTAATCTGATCTAGTAGATCTTTCAAACATCTGTGCTCTGGACCACAGGAAAATAGACTCACACAGATGCAGACCATACTTGTGGCTGTACAGTATGAATACTGACAGGTACTTGACATGATGCAAGGACCAATCCAGCAGCCATGTTGGCATGTGCATGACTGTGGAGTCAGTCAAATGCCACCCAAAGCCAAAACCAGTCACCATCCATCTGGTTTTCATCCTAGGTATCTACGTAAGATGACCAGACACTGCTCGCTGCATCTCTATAAATCTTGTAGCAAGGCTGGTTAGTATGAATACAAGCAGTAAATTAATTCCAAGTGCAGTGGGTAAAGGACAATCACTTAAATGTGGTTACATGCACATTTTTACCAAGTGCAATCGATGGGTGATGTGGCACAGAGGGAAGACATGTTCAGCAAAGGACTGGGCTCAAGTTCCCTTCAGCTGAGTAATAGAACCTCACTAGTACAGAAGTGTCAAATACTTACCACAGCCTAAAAAGAAAGACTGGCAGCTGATCTTAAAAAAATACAGTATTTACAACCCAATAAAAAAATTATAATGCTGGAATCTCACTGTGAATATTTACTGCAGGCACCTTATTGGCCTGTGTTACTAATAGTTACCAACAAAAAAAATCATTTGGTGTACTGAAGAAACTCAAGACAATGTACATGAAGTCCTTGGAGGAGAGAAGCTTCTCAAAAGTACTGTAAGTGTGCTCTTTCGATGTCATTATCTTTACCCTCTTCATGCTTTTCCCCCTCAAAAAAAACATCTGTAGACCTGACTAGAACAGTAGCTGTCATCGTAGTTGCCTCATACTGCTTTAGAAATCCTGTCCACCTGACCAAATCCATCTCCATAGTCCTGTAGTCCTTTGAGACTTTTTACATCGAAGTGAAAGGTATAACACTAACATGTCAGGATAAAAAATAGAATCACTGATTTGGAAAAGGATCACCACCACCACATACACACACTCACCTAAAATGACTTGGGTTTCATCAGGTAAAACTAATCACCTTCTCAATGCCACAAAAACATTTGCACATCAAGACTCTGCAACATTTGTCCACAATTCCTTGCAGAACTTCTTAAGTTTATGAACTACAGTCATTCCAAATAATTTCAATGGGATATACTGTAAGTCTGGGTTCTGACTAGGCCATGCAAGATCATTTACCTTTTTCTCCTTAAACCACTTTGGGTGCTTTGGGTCACTGGCAGAGGACAGCAGATTTTTTGTAGTAGAGGACAGCAGATTTTTCTTAAGAATTTGATGATCGTTTGCACTTTCCATTTTTTCCTTTTATCCTGATGAATACTCCAGTCCCTGCTGCAGAGAATCACCCCATAACAGGATATTACCACATTGTTGTAGCAATGTGCTGATAATCATCAGCCATTTATTAATTAATCATCAGCAGGTGTGCAGACCTTTCTAAAAGCAGAACCTTTGGCAGTTTGCCGGGTCTGGAGAATTCAGGTGTGGGTTAACACAATGTCAAGAGGGAAAGATATAAGCAATGGTCTTATCATATGGGTCAAACGTCCCAGCACATTAATCCCAAGGGCTGACCTTGCAATAGCCTCTTCCTATGGACAGATGGACGGTAGAGTTGTTTGACCTTAATGTATTTCAGGAGAAATACCTCATACCGACTGACAAGCACAGCAGTGGTGGGTTAATTATTTGGGCTTGTTTTACAGCCACAGGACATGGGCACCTTACAGTCATTTAGTTGACCATGAACTCCTTTGTATAAGAGAATATTCTAGAGGCAAATATGAGTCCACCTAAAATGGCTTTAAAAATAAAAGAATCAATGTTTGATTGTTTTGAATGGCCTAGTCAAAGTCCCTACCTCAACCCAATTGAAACCCAAATACAACCCAACTACAACTTAATTAAGATCTCACCGGATCTTACACGGAGCTATAAGAAGAAGGCAGCAGCATGTGAGTAGGCTTTTTTAGGCACATTGGAACAGAGTGTGAGATACAGTATGTCAGAGGCAGGGCATGGATTAGTTTAGAACAAACTCTGACTCTGATGATTAACAAACAAAGGCAGAAGGGCAGTCAGGGCCCTTCACTCAACATCAGTCAACATCACTCATCCAAAAGGGCTAGACTGAATCCAAATCCAAATAACAGTCCTGTGGTCAGAAATCCAATAAATATATATTAACAAGCAGACAGGGTTACCAACAATTCAGTTAAATTCAACTCAATTTTATTTGTACAGTATAGCGCATTTAACAGTTGACATTGTCGCAATGTAGCTTTACACAGTCAAAAAAAAAAATTAAGTTTAAGTTTATATAAGTTTTATTTAAGTGGCAAAAAAAACCTCCTGAGATGGCAGTAGGAAGAAACCTTGAGAGGAACCAGACTCAACAGGGAACCCATCCTCATTTGGGTGATAACGGATAGCAGGGATTGATCTGCAGTCATTCTGTGTGTTAGGAGGCTGAAAATTCAGTATAACAGGAGGTGTGTTTAAGTTAATATGGAGTCCAGTTTGTTATTGGAGGCTCAGGTAGACTTTAGGAAACTCCAGTGCTGACCTATCTAGCAACTACAGTCACAAGTCCTCAGAGAACAGCTGACTTCATCACCCGAGGCTACGTGGAAAAGTGGAACCGTCACCACACGCATCTCAGGCAGACCACATAGGGAATCCATACGACGAGATCTCCAACCAAGAAGTGGGGCACCAGCACGAGTCAGACAGATCCAGAGGGCAGAGTGGGTCTGGATCACTGGCAGCTCAGAAGTGATATGTATAGTTCAACAGAGAGACAGGGAGAGGGAAAGAAAAAGGAGGTGAGAGCAGAAGAGTAGGAGAGATAACAGTTAGGTATGGTCACAGTCACACATGTATAAGGTGAATGTAAATTTCAGCAAGTGCAGGCAGGGACTCCGGCAGGACTAACTATGACTGCTCAACTAAAAGGAAGAGCCAGAAGGAAACACAAACATGAGGGCTCCCTGAGATGTAAAGCGACCAATCACTTCACCGTCAACAAACCTGAGTGATCAATGAGAATGGAGAAGACAGCATCCAAACATACCAGTTCACCATAATACTCTATGAGTCCCCCAGATCTGTTCCTTTACCTAAGGCAAATATATTTACAAAAATGCTTGGCTAAATAAATAGGTTTTTAGCCTAGAATTAAACACTGAGACTGTGTTTGAGTCCCGAACATTAAGTTGGAAGACTATTCCATAACTTTGGGGCTTTGTAAGAAAAAGCTCTGCTCCCTGCTGTAGTTTTCATAATACGTGGTACTGACAAGCAGCCTGCATCCGTTGATTGGAGTAGGTGTGGCGGATCATAAGACACTAGCAGTTCACTCAGATTCTGTGGCGCAAGACCATTTAATACTTTATACATCAAAAGTAGTATTTTAAAATCAATGTGAAATTTTACAGGGAGCCAATGCAGTGTGGATAAGATAGGGGTGATGTGCTTGTATCTTCTGGTTCTAGTGAGGACTCTCGCTGCTGCATTCTGGAC
>JAQMYJ010000003.1:23352127-23363656 GCA_030014305.1 Clarias laeviceps | reverse complement strand
TTTGCTGTAACCCTGTTCCCTGAAAAAGCGGGAACGAGATGCTGCGCTCCAATGCCGCACTGCGGGCGTGACTGGACATCCTTTCAGACAAAATTGACCTGAGGATGTTTCCGGTTCATGCCTATTTATAACCTCCAGGAGCACCTAATCAAATGACGTCACCTGACTGAGGTTATATATGCCAAAATGCTTGGCGTGTTTGACACACATGCTTCAACAACTGGTCACGCGGAGAGCGTTGCCATAGCGTTTTCACGCAGCATCTTGTTCCCGCTTTTTCAGGGAACAGGGTTACAGCAATGTAACCCGAGACGATTCCACAGTTTACTCACTCATTGTCTACACCACTTCCTGTACAGGTTCATGGGGGCCTGGAGCCCATTCCTGGGAACTTAGGGCATGAGACGGGGTACAACCTGGACAGGGTGACAATCCATCGCAGGGTTCACACATACACTATGGGCAAATTGGAAATGTAAATTAGCCTAATGGTTTTGGACTGTTGGTGGAAACCAGAAACCCACCAAGCACAGGGAGAACATGCAAACTCCACACACACACAGACCTAAGGCAGGAATTGAACCCAGATCCTGGTGGTACAAGGCGACAGTGCTAACCTATGTAAAAATAGGTTGGAAAAATAGGTTGAAAAATAGGTTTCATACAAAAAATGTATGAAATGTAAAAAAAAAAGTTGGATCCTCTTTTCTCTATGATTTTTTATTTTTTTGGTGCATACCTGAAAATCTGATAATGTGTGTGTGTGTGTGTGTGTGTGTGTGTGTGTGAGGAAGAGAGAGAGAGAGGTCACTACATCATAGGTCTCTAATGGTTATAGATAATTTATTAATTTATTTTTTATTTAAAATTTTAATAGGCCAATTTACACTGTGCAAGTGATCGAGAAAAACTGGAACACTATTGTAAGGCATCTGACTGGTCCATTTTGCTCTCTGACACTAACTACTGAATAGTGAAATGATGGGTTTGAAGCTGAGTAATAACTCCAAAGGTTAAGTAAGAAAAGGTTTTATAATGACTTGAAGGCAACATGTTATTGCCTGATAAAAGTTTTATTGGTAGCGGCAGGACATTTGTGTTTATGGAAACTCGGAGGAGGAAGTGGAGAGGCTAAGTTCACATTGATAAGAGCTGGAAGAGCTTTCAACCCACCCTAGCTTATCCCAGACATCAGAAAGCTGTGAAGCCTTTGTGCACGAGGTACGTGGGGCATAACTCAAATTTATAACTAAGGTAATATTGTTGTGTAGATTTTGTGCCATGTTTTGGCAACAGCACAACATTATGGATGTATGTTAGAAAACTGCGTTAGTGAATGGTTTTTCTGAATTATTTGGCTGGCATTGTTAAAAAATACTGCTGTTATTTAACAAATACTGATTAACTGATGTTATTTATAAACCTGTCTAATCGTAGCTAAGTCGAACATACTTTGATAGATTTTATTTCAAATTAATGAACTCGAGACGGCACGGTGGCTAAGTGGTTAGCTCTGTTAGCTTATACCACCAAGGTCAAGGTTCGATTCCCGGCCAGGTTTGATTCCCGCCTCTGTGTGGATGGAGCATGTTCTCCTTGTGTTTGGCGAGCGTGTGAGTGTGCATTGGAGTGGATTGTCACGCTGTCCAGGGTGTACTCCGCCTCTTGCCCTAAGTCTCCTGGGATAGACTCCAGGTCCCCTGTGACCCTATATGCAGGACTAAGCGATATAGATGATGAGATGACAATAATCACCTCAAAACATTCTCCATTTTCCCTGACAATAAGTGCTTAGCTAACAGTCGAGAGTATGCAAGATTGGGAGATGGGACAGGACCGCCAAAACATTTCAGATTAATGTGTCTATTATTTCCACTTAAATTGGGAAGAAAAATAATGATCTTTTGGCATATTCCTAAGTGATTGTTTCTAGTGTATGCCAGTGTTTAACAATGAAGCCTTTGTGAAAAATGCATAACGTTTGGCAGGTCTGGTAATATAACCAGAATAAACATTGCAGGATATTGAGGCAGTGTAATACAGTATTTTGTAGGGATGATATAATTGTTAGATTGCACAACCCTTCATCATGAAATATAGGTTTCCCATAAACTCTCAGTGAAGTGATGCATTTATGAATGCAAATAGTATATATAATATATTTATACTTATAATATACACTATATAAGTTATTTATATACTTATATATATAATAACTGTACTATTCCACGACATATCCATATTTTGTTTAAACACTTAATTGTAAACCTCATCACCATGAGTTAAAAATGAAACGTGAGGCTTTTCACTCAATAGCTGCCATGCATCGCGTCGTGTGTTCAAAGGTTATCTAGACCTAGATTATGTAGACAAAGGTTATATTTAAACTGCTGAGATTAGTTTGCTTGATTGTCATTTAGATCTAAATTGATTAGGATTGTACATAACTTTTTATTCCTTTTTAATGATCGTACTGAATATTATATATGATATAAAAAAAGTGTTTTTCTGGCTCGACACTTTAGTTGATGTGTCTCCTCTGAATGACTACTTCCTACAGTTTTCCTATTCTGCACACCCACCATCAAGCAAACATCCACCATGTCTTCTGCAGGAGGTAAGGTGGTACTGATTTATGTTATTTTAGATCTTCAAGTGATCAAATTCTCTTAACCTTGAAATTACTTCATGAAATACTTTTTTTTATACACACAAACCTTATATACAAACCTTGTGCTGGTATAGTGTTGGATACTCTTTAAATATTTGATAAATAGGAATACTAAAAACAATCACACTACAAACAACAGGGGGCGCAGTGGTTCAGTCGTTTGCGCTGCTGCCATGCACTTCCATGTTTAAGGGTTCAAAGTCTCATCCATGTGCATAGAGTTTGCATGTTTTACCTGTGTACCCGTTTCCCCCACATGCCATAGATGTGTCTTGTAGTTTGATTGGTGCCTTTAAATTGTCCATGGTGTGTGTGTGTGTGTGTGTGTGTGTGTGTGTGTGTGTGTGTTAATGGGCACCCCATTCAGGGTATTCCCTGACTTTTACCTTCAGCTTTCTAGGTTAGGCTCCAGGATTCCTGTGACCCTAAACATGATAAGCCTTACAAAAATTTAATAATGTAATGTAAATCAGAAAGTGTCTTTTAGGTACATTACATTACATTTCTATATTTATTTCAGTGATCAGGCTTATGTGATATGAGGTTTTGGTCAGTTTTTACATCACTGGTGTTTGGAGGTCAATACATATTCCTGGTGCTTAATCGTGCTGTTGGCAATGTAGCCCAATTTAGCTTATCTTGTGAGTTAAGAGTTAAATACATTGCTTAAAAATGAGCAAAAGAAAAGAATTAATTTTCATGCTTTGAAAATAGAAAACGACCCGTTGTGCACAGGGAAGATTATTGGCTGGCCTTTGAAATGCATGCAGTAGGATATTGAAAGTTTTATGGTGGTGGTAAATTGGTAACACCAATCTTTCTCTCTTTCTCTCTCTTGCTTTCTCACTTACTTGTCGAGTAGTTGTAGGTGCAGACAGATGTTAGGTGTACTGTAGATAATGCACAAGTGGGCGCGCGGGTCTATGAAATATAATCCTGCTGCCGTCCCTGTTCACACACTCTTCTTTTTGTTAACTAGTATACTTACAGTGTAGTGTACTCAGTACGTCCTCTTCTGTTTTTACAAATTACCAACAATAATACTTTGCCTTGAAAATGGTTGTTGTCTATGATGACCCATTTTGACCTATTTTTCCTGCCAAATCATCTTCAATTCCCGCTGTAATGGACTACATTTTCGAAATCACTTTTTGATACCTAGACACTTCCCTTGTAAAACAATCACTAACTCACTCACGCACTCATGCTTTATCCTGTATACAGGGTTGCAGGGGGCCCAGAGCCCAGGAGACCACAAACATGTGTTAAATAGAATTGCATTACACTTGAAACGTGCTACTGAGTGTCATGTTACACATGTTGAATTTTCACGATTTTGTGAAACAGCTTAAGTTGCAATTAATTTCACCTACTGTAAGCATGAATTACTAATACTTGCAATATATTAAATATGCTATTTGATACACTATCAGGTCACATCATTTGAGCTACATAGAAACCGAAGTGTAAAATACAGTATATTTTTGGTACATAGGTATATATATAAAAAATAATAATAATAATAAAAAAAACATGCTAATAATAATAATACTAGGGTAAAACGTACAGGTTAAAAAATATAATAATAATAATAATAATAATAATAATAATAATAATAATAAAGCAGAACAAATGTCACAAATTGAATTCAAATTAATTCACTCAACTGAATAATACTTCAATACTAAAGAAGGTCAGCCTCAATAAAACTAAACAGATCATCTGTCCACCTGTTATTTTGTCTGTCTTTAAGCTCAACCTAGTAGGGATATACTTACTCAGTCCCCCTTTTTCTGTCAATAGTAAATTTGCCAACAGCAATAGTCTTTGGCAACCTTAATCACTTTCCTGACCTCTCTGTGGATCTGAGGACATCTGATGCAGAGGTCCCACTGGGGCCATCCCAGGACACTGTATTATAATAGTATAGTACTGAATAGTAGCAAAAAAGAATGTCTGTTACTTTTTAATCAAATAGCCATTAAAAATCTAAAAACATAAAATAAAATTATTAGTGAATAATGTAAACTCGTGAACATTTTAATGTGAAACCATGCTTTATTGCCTAAATACATAAAACAATTATTTGATTTAATGTAACAGTTAAATATACTGTCACCATATTATTGTACTGCATTGACCAATAAGTATATGTTTGTTTATGAAAAAATACATGAAGAAATATGTACTGTATGTATGTTGCCCATATTCTGCCCATGTATTCTTCCCCTATGTATTACATGTACTATATATACACATATACTGTACTGTATCCTATACATGGACAAATTACATTAATATAACTCTATTTCCTTACGGCATACTGAAACTAAAATAACTTAAAATATATCAATTTAAAATACACTTCAACAACATGTCCCTGCATTATTTCCACTTTACAAAGCAGCTTCTTTTAATTATGCTTTTACACCTCCGTACTTTGCCAAGGAAATGGTGTTCTTGGGATCATACTGTATATATAGCTCTATGCTGAGGAGTTTCTTGTGAGTTGTAGACATGGACATGATTGCTGTTCCGCTCAGTTTGTCTGTGTCCCTGCTGCAGAAGTTGAAAAAAGTTCAGGGTGTGAAGAATGTGTAATGATTCAATGATTCCCAGGTTGGAGAGTACAAATCATTCTCAGCTGTTCTTACAGTTTGCTTTTCCAACCCTGTTTTGTGGTTGATTTACACCAGACAGAGATGGCCGTTCAATGACTGCAGTGGAAAACTGGAAGAACAGCTACTGTAGCAGACCATACTTCTTTTTTTTTTTGTCACAGAAGACACATCTCTACTAGTTCTTTTACAGGATGAAGTTTATGTTGATCTCTTACTTCAGGTTCTGGGAAATGGAAGTTCTCGACAGATGGCACAGAGCTTTTGGACATTATATGGGAGGAGATAAGGAGTGCTGAATGTTGTCTCCTGAGAAGTGTTACCTACTGAGAAGTGTTGTGTAAATTTCACCATAATCACCACAGTTTTTAATGTGTTCACCTCCACGTTGTGTGTGTGAATGTTGTGTGTGTGTGTGTGTGTGTGTGTGTGTGCCCTGCGTTGTATTGGCACCTGTCCAGTCTCCTGTGACCTTGTATACAGGATAAAGTGAAAAAATGATGAGTAAATAAGCAGTGGTGAGAGGATACATCCCTGTGGAGCACCTGTCCTCACTGTCTGATTACCACGGGTTCCCCACAGTGTCACCTTTCAAGAAGCTGGTTGGCCAAGGAGGAGGGTTTTCTGTAGTTTGTAACATCTTGAAGGCCTTTCTGGCTGTGAACCATGGTTTGTTATTGTTGTACTGTATGTGCAGAAGGTCCTGATTGGCACACGCCTTTTTAAAAAAAGTGATGAAAGATATCTAATTTTCCATCATTTTGTTTAGGTTGCCAGTTACAGCATCACAAAACACTCCAAAGAATGCAGTCACAGCTACTGTATGTCACGCTTTGCCTCGCTGCTCAGTATCTTCACTCTTTTGCAGATTTCTGCCTGTAAAGTAGGTTGAAATAAATAGTGACCAGTTACAGTATGTAACATACTTAGCACAGTCACACGTCTTTGACTGAAGGACAGGACAACAGAACGTGTAAAGTTCCACAAAGGAGAAGCAGCCTGTAAAAGGGAAGCATAGAAATTCTGAATTATAAATTACTTCTTCATGCCCCACAGAGAGCTTCTGTACTTCCAAATAAAATCTCCAAAACACTTCCAGGGTGAAAAAAATAGTTAAGCAGTTTTTTTCCCTAGTGAAGGTCTTTGCTTTTAGGTAATCAAATACACAGAGAATAAACAAGAAAAAAATCTAGAGCACAATGTATTGAAGATGTGGTGCATGCTGGCATCTATTTATTAATGACCATTGGTATTGGTGCTAAAGTGTCTCACCTAGGCACAATTTTATATAGCGTCCGTAACTTTTTGAAATTATTATTTTTCAAATCTTTCAACGATCTTAATTGTCACTCAGATGAAACTTGGCCAATTTAGATTTCACATGAAAAGACACAAACCTGAAAAAGTGTATTAATCTAAAATATTATATTATTCAGATATTGCAACATGAATTTGACATGGTTACAGACACTACAGATTTTTTTTGCTTTTTAAGCTTATACCAAAAAACTATTTAAGCAACAGTTTTACAGGTCATATGCTTCTACACCCTTACACTAATTGTAGTATCAATACTAATATTAATTATTACAATGAATAATTGAATATGAATAATTTGCATTTTAAATTATTATAGTTTGAAGGGAGACAATATGACGATGAAAAATGGCCATTTTTGGGGCACATATAAAAATCATCTGTTTAAAATGGCTGAAGTTAGCTACTTGAATTTTTTAGGGAAGCAAAGCATAAACTTCAGATGGCTACTTTGGCATACACATTTTCTGTATTATATATATAACTGTAAAAAAAAAAAAAAAACTGCACCAATTCTCTGTTTTGACCAATAATAATATTTTTAATATTTATTATAGCAACTGAGCTTTTTATTTATTTTTAATATTTCCAGGGGTTATGGTTTTTAAAAACTATAAACTGGATATTACTGCATTATTTTGACATTTTTTTACATACTGGAATGTTATGACTGTAAGGAAAAATTGTGTTTTGTGTCCCAAATCCATACTACTTGCTAAATACCCAATTAATATGCAATGATACATTTAATGGGAAATATATGTGGAGTGCAAATGTTTACAAAAAAATTAAGAATTGTTGGTGGATTTACGGGTCCGGGTTTTTTTCTTTTTTATTAGTTTTAATAAATTGTAGATGTACATAGACATAGGCACATTTACTTAATATAGAAGTGTATAAGCATTCTGAGCATTCATGAGTATTTTCTCTGCAAATTCTTGTTCCTCAGCATCTGATGTGGATCCTGATGCTGATTTTGTCTATGGTGAGAATGATTATATTTAAAACAACAATAATAATAATAATAATAATAATAATAATAATACTTTGAAAGATGGATCAGAATAAATGGTTTTTGTTTTTAATATATACTTTTTGCAGACTATGAAACTCTGCGCATTATTGGATTATCCATTTCTGGAGTAATCGTCTTCCTGTCCATTCTCCTACTTGTTGGTGAGTGTTACAGTGCCTTGCAAAATTATTCATACCCCTTGAACTTTTTGTTTTCAATTTTATTTGTATAGCGCTTTTAATACTGTAATAGTCATTGTTGCAAAGCTGCTTTACAGAATCAAAAGAACATTAGGAAAATAAGTATGAAATGTGTGAGAAAATATGTATGAATCAAAATGATCTGATTGCCCCGATGAGGTGGTAGTGACAAGGAAAAACTCCCTGAGATGGTGAAAGGAAGAAAATCTTTGACTTTGCATATAAACAAATACAGTATACAGTGCCTTGCAAAAGTATTCATACCCCTTGTCACATCACAACCACAAACATAAATGCATTTTATTGGGATTTTATGTGATAGACCAACAGTTTTCAGATTTTTATTTGTAAAAAATTTTAAAAACCTTTTAGAATTTTCTTTCCACTTCACAATTATGTGCACCTTTGTGTTGGTCTATCACATAAAATCCCCCAAAAATGCATTTACGTTTGTGATTATAACCTGACAAAATGTGGAAAAGTTAAAGGGGTATGAATACTTTAGTCAGGCACTGTATATTTATTTATTTATTAGCCACACAAGGAATCATAGAAATCTGATATCTTTTATCTGTCATGTCTTTCAGGTAACCGCATTCGTCGATGTGGAAAGTCCAAGGTAAGTGTTCTTACTATATGAAGTTACAGGAAAATAGATCCTGTGGCTGTGCCATAATACAATATTTGGGACAATACACAATTTTGATTATTATTTTTTTATTATTATTAATCCAGAAACAATATTCACTAATATCATTTTTGGCAAATCACACTACGCTAAGTTACGTAATGTTATATGTGTGTGTCTGTGTGTTTCAGCATAAACCCGTGGCAGCAGCGATCTAGACATGACCCTGGCACTTTCAAAAACAGCTGCAAGTGTAAAGAAAGACAGTAAACAGGGGGGTGGGTGTGATTCAAATGAGGAATTTTATTTGAAGATGAAATTTTGTCCTAAATGTCTGTAACCTGTTTTTGTTAATGCTTTTGAACATATTGGAGTACTGGACACTATTTTAGAAATTATCCATGGTTTACCAATCAAAAGCAAAATGGAAGGATTAAATGGAACAATTAAAATTACCACAAGGTGGCAGCAATGTGTAATGGCTGCATTGAAAGGGCATCTAATTTCATTTGAATAACAAATTAAATAAATAGTAGCAAATGTGCAATTCTAAGTTAATTCAGCCAAGTATAAGATATTGACAACTTACTTTAAAGAATACTTGAATCATGCTCTCTCTTTCTCTCTCTCTCTTTCTCTCTCTCTCACACACACATCATTCTCCTTATTATATATTGATAATAAATTTAATACCAATTCATCTGCATCACCAAACTCTTTTGTAGAAATGGGTAATCATTTGACATCTAAAAATTCAGAGGCGTACTAACACTTAGAAGAAAAAAACAATAAAAACAATTGAAAAATAACAGGACAAGTGTTGATTTTTTTGTGTTGATGTTATATAAAGAGTTATCAATTATATTAATTTATATCTCATTTAATGATGTTCTTTATATCCATGACTATTATTTCATTTACAGGAGGACACATGTTATAAAAATAAAAAAATTATTTAAAAAAGCTTAACTGTTTTTCAGTTAATATGGTTTAGATTAATTCAAGTCACCAGTTACTAAATATTAGTATACTATAAAAAGTCAATAGTTTGGTTTATACACCAATGGGACAGCACTGGCTCAGGCAGATGCGGCTCTGGGCTGCTAATTGGAGGGTCGGGGGTTCAAGGGGGTCATCCGTATGACCCTTAACCTTCACCCCGGCATCCGCATACAGCACCGTTCCCAAGCCAAGCCTAACGGGAGGGTCGCAACAGGTAGGGTATCCAGCATAAAAAAAATATGTCAGGTGCGGATTAATTGATCCAGTGTGGCAACCGTTATAATAAAAGGGACAATGAGCATGAATAACATTGATTATCTTGTCACAATGACACTGTCAAGCGGTGAGATGGATAGAAATTTAATGCTGGTTATGACAAAAAGGTGTCAGAACACTGTGCATGGGAGCTTGCTGTGTATGGGGCTGCACAGTTGAAGACTGGTAAGAGTGCCAGAGCTGACTGAAGTGCCTTCAGTGGGTGTATAAGTATCAGAACTGGTCCATAGATCAATAGAACTAGGTAACCCAATCTGGTAAATTGTTTTCTTTCACATCGTGTGAAAAATCCCATTGCACAGCTTATAGGACTTAAAGGATCTGCTACACAATGTGTTGGTAACAGATATCACTGCACATCTTAAGAGATCTTGTAGAGTATTACTTTTATACTGTATATGAATTGGCATCGCTTATATAAAGGGGACCGGGGTAGCTCAGTGGTTAAGGTGTCAGACTGCTGATCAGAAGGTCTCAGGCTGAAATTCTGGCACCTCCAAGTTGCCACTGTTGGGCCCTTGAGTAAGGCCCTTAACCCTCAACTGCTCAGATGTGTACAGTAATAAGGTGAAATGTAAGCTGTTCAGCATAAAAGAGACTGCCAAATGCTGTAAAAGCAAAGAAAGAAGACAATTGATTTTCATCAGCAGAAATCTTTAATCTCACACTTTCTATAGACAGGATTTTTTGTGCATCATTAATTCATGTTGATATGGTTAATTTGTTTGGTTTTGTTTAGGGCAATAAAAAAAGTAATTTATTTTGGGGGGGTTAAAAATGTTTGAAGTGAAATTCCTATGAGCAAAAAATAAAAGACCAAATAAATATACCTAAGAAATATTATTGATATGATATAGGAATATAGAATTATATATATATATATATATATATATATATATATATATATATATATTATAATATAATTACATCTACACTATATTAATATTTATATATTAATATCTATCTATCTATCTATCTATCTATCTATCTATCTATCTACCTCTGTGTGTATGTATGTATGTATGTATGTATGTATGTATGTAGCCTATATATTAATTTATAGATATTAATATAATATTATTAATATAATAATATAATTAATATCTATCCATGTAGATAGATATAAATTTATAGATATTAATATAGGCTAGTGTAGATGTAATTATATTATAATATAGATATAATAGATATAAAATATAGATATACTATTATAATATAATACACACCATACTATTTTTCTTTAATACATTTTTTGGCTGACTCTCTCTCTCTCTCTCTCTCTCTCTCATGTATATCAGTTATCTGTATAGACCAGGGGGAAAAGCAGGAAGGTGTTTTATGAAAAGTTATTTGGGGTGGCATGTGCATTTTAGTTACTTAACCTACATCGTAACCAGTGAGCTGTCTATGGTTTATCACTCCTTCCATCTTTTTCATTCATCAAAAGCATTTTTAGGCATTAACAATAATTTTTTATCATTTCTAATAATCATTTCTAATAATCGAATCTGTATCATTTTAATGTTGTTTCATTCTTATTAAAACACCTGTTACACATATCAAAAATTGCAGTTAATGTTCACATCATACATCAGAATGAGGGATAAAAAGTGGACTGAGTGACTTTGACTGTGACGTGGATGTTGGTTCGAGACAAGTTGCTTTGTGCATTTCAAAAATTGTTGATGTTTTGTCATTTTCAGGCGCACTGTATTTAAAAAATATATATATACACTACAGTTCAAAAGTTTGGGGTCACTTTCTAACTCCATGATGGTTCCTGATTTTTATTTCTTTCTACA